>JAWZSL010000030.1:645000-920000 GCA_034769285.1 Lutjanus argentimaculatus | reverse complement strand
TCTGTAGTGAAGACTGAAGGAATTTAAAATGGAACTCAACACTATATTGACCTTTAAGTTTAAAGGAGTTTAATAAGGGGTAGTAAGTGTATTTTTTGCCAAAATGAGTGAGGTCAAGTGACCTTGACCTTTGACCACCAAAAAAAAACAATGCATCAGGCCACGGCTGTAACCCGTGTGGAGGTTTTTCAAGGTTTTCCAAGAATTTTGATTTACGTGGTTCACAAAAAAAATTAGGCTGATCAGTCCAGAAATACTTGAGATTAGTGGTGGACAAGTTTCAGGTACGTTCACACACATGCACCCAATCACATGATCAAAAATCAACGTTCAAATGTCGAGTTTGTGTCCACCAGAATGATATCCTACTCTTGGTTTTGTTTTGGTCTCCACCAAATCCAGAGGGAATTCTCTGACTCTTTAGCTGCTAAATGCTCCACCTGACAGCTGCTAACTTTGTCTTTCTGTTGTTTGGCGGTGGACAGGTAGCATAAAATGTTTTATCAGAGCTTTTTCTCTGTAACACTGCAGCATGAAATATTGTTTAGAACCAAAATAGTAAAACTTTGGGCCGTAGTTCTGTACACCTTATGGTGCTACTTGGAAGCTTTGCTAGTGATGAAGTAATGGATTAATTAGGTCGTTTTCACACCTGACCAAGCGGACTCGGTTCGATTGGGGAGCTGAAAGTCGCAACATTGTTGCATTTATCACTTGTTTCGGTTCTGCTTTCACACTGATTTCTGAAGCGCACCGAACTTTCTGAGCAGCATCACGTGGTTGAAAGGGGCGCTCGTCGATTGGACAAAGTGGAGGGGAAATCCCTCATGCTTCGTCACATTATTTTAGGGAATGCTACAATGTTAGTGAACGCAACTGTTCCTATAATGCTATCGTAGCTTGTCAGGGACTGATTCTGTTATTTTTCTAACTTTGATGATCTAACTGTGACAACATATGAGCTCAGAGTTTAAGGACTGTGACTGTTGGTAGTTGTGATTTGATTTTGTTTAAATATGCCAAATTGTGAATTTATGGGCTATTGTTGTTCAGACAATTGAGCTAAGCTAGCTAGCAACTGCTAATGTCAGCAGTCACTTGTTGCCATAGCAACAGTAAACATTCACATAAGGACTAATGAGCTGTAAATAGAGATGCAGAATCAAGCTATATTTATAAATACAGATGAGATACGTGTATTTTAGCACAGAATACATGATTTTAGTAATCCCTATAGAAAATAATTTGTTTAATTCGCATAATTTACCATTGAATTTATTCGTACCACTGCGTATAGTGTCACTCGTATATTTGGTCCTGTGTTTGGTCCAGTGAGCTTCACACTGCATACGAACTGAACCAGGGTTCACTTGCAAGCGAACCGAGACCCACATTTTCAGGCGGACCAGAGTTCGCTTGTTTGGTCCGCACCAGAGTTCGGATGAGCTTTCACACCTGCCCAAACGAAGCGGACTATCCGAGGAAACGAATTCTGGTCCGTTTAAAGGGGACCAAACAGCTCTGGTGTGAAAGCGACCTTAGTCTCACCGAGCCAGACCTCTTAAAGTTGTGGCTACACACATGCACATTCTGCTATAAGGGGGAAAAATGCCCTGATTTGTTTACATTTCTTTAAACCAATCATAAGCGTCGGTGCTGCAGCAAAATAGTGTCAAACAGGGAACTTGCTTTGGTGGAACTTTTGCACATCAGGAGGTGAGCTCTGGCATTAAAATCACTCCAGGTAAAAAGTAAGAGCTGCTAGCTTGTTTGTATCATTAGCAACCCAAAAGCTAATTTGTAATTTTCAGCATGTAGGTTGCAGCGCAGAGGTTGTTGCTGTTTTCTGGGGACTTTGAAAACGTAGATGGCAGATACTGCAAAACTGACTGAAACCGAGCAACCAATGTCAGGCTTATACCTGCTGAGTGCATCCGGTGAGTCAGACTATTTATTAATCAGAAAGTTTATGAAGTCTACTATGGAAAGAATTCAACTGGAAATTAAAAATGTTTTTTTTAAAAATCTATTTCACTGTATCAAAATGTGACAGAAGTAAAAATAAATTTGTGCTGGAGGGATTAGCAGGTAAACATTTGGATTTTTCACAAACATATTTTTGGAGATCGTCCAAAATTGAAATCATACTTGGAAGGGATTCATAATGAAACACTTTCCCTTTTGAATCTTGATTCACCACTACACCTATTGTATTATACTATAGAAGTAACCCCCAATGGAGCTGTATGGAAAAGATGAAGGTTTGCTGCATATGTGTTTATTGGCAGCAAACTTTATGTTGGCTCAAACCGCTGCAACCCAAACCTACATCAGGGACAAGACGGGTTCATGAAAGTGTGATGGAAAAACAATACAATTCTATGTAAACATGTTTTTACAGGGGGTCCTATAATTGCTTATTTTGGAATACTAATGTGATGAGGTGCTGAACTGACATCAAATCTCAATGTTGTTACCAGTGGTGAGCCATGACGATTACAGCTGGGACTTAAGTTCGGCCAAAACTCAGCCAGACACACCAAAAATGCAGCAAATAGAAGACGATTTTGTTGGAATAAGTGTCAGGTAGCTTGTGACATGTCTCTGTAGTGTGTAGTTGCCACATATAAAGAATCCAGTAGAGGGCAGCAAACACCACACAATGGCTCAACTTGGAAGGAGCTTTAAAAAAGAAGATTCAAGTGTCTGAAAATTGTTTACAGACAGACTTGGGGATAAGCGCATTTCAATTCCTAAATAACTCAGTCCTTTACAGATCCTCCGCTTCGCTGCAAAAGTCCGTCTTGAAAGAGTCGGCGCTATCAAGTTAGCCACCTAGCAGCAGCGTCGGTCTCATCTGCTTTGTCTCAATCAAGATATCTCTGTCTTCAGGGGATTATTTTTGGTCCCACCCACTGTAGCTCAAAATGTGATTGGTTAATTCACCTGTCACTTTCTAAACAAACACACAGGCTGTGACCTGATGAAGTTCTGACCAATGAGTGAGCCAGCTCTAACCTTTCTCTGCCTAGAGACAGCAACAAAAAAAATCTGATTGGATAACTCTATTTGACTGTTTTCAGGACAGTAACCCTTTAATTTCTGAAGCAAAGTTAAATAAAATGAGATTTAAACCAGAATCAGAAGAGCTAGAGCCTAATAATTAAATGAAATAAATCAAATATATTGTAACATTTGAAATACTGATATGTCTCTGGAGGCCCTCAGGGTTCTCCTCTGGTTGTTACTGTACTAGAACTGATTAGTTTGGTGGTTTATGCTAATTATGACAAAAACTTCACACAAATGTCTAATAGGACAAACCGATGAGGTGATAATTTATATCCAAAAGGTCAGTTTGCACTGCAATGTCATCATGTTCTGCAAAAACACTTAAAGCTCTCCATCAGTCCGTCTGTACTCCTGAAAAAACAGGCTAAAAACATATGTAACCTGTATGAAATCTATATTTAACTTATCAAAACTGCTGACTCCTCACTAGGGGACACAAGTCAACAACTGCTCGGCTAAAACAAGATTTAACTATACACGGTGGCGGGAAGTAACTAATTAGCATGTAATTGAATTTTTTAAAGAATGTAATTGTAATCTGTTACAGTTACTGACAAAAATTATGTAATTAAATTCCAGTTACTAGTGAAAATGGTTACAAAGAGGCTTCCTGTTGGAGGTCTGAGTGACCTCTTCTAGATGATGTATTAATTTTCTAATAATAAAGTGTTAATAATTGATTTGTTAACATTAATAAATCTGTTAGAACCCTTTAAAAACTGTGCTCCATTAAAAATCGGAGCTGAATCGTGTGAATCCACCAGGTCCACCACGGCCGCATTAATGACAGCACATTATAACCTTTGTGAGGAGATATTTGACCACATATCCCTCATGATATTCCAAGTAATCCACTCAGACGGTATCACCTGTGACAGACGGGGGGAGCTCAGGCCTTGGGGCAGAAAAATGGAAGGATGAAGTGACAGGGGTAATGGATGGATAGAGGGATGAAGAGTGATCGGGTGTCATACAGGTGGGATAGGGCCAGACAGATAGTGAATGAAGGAGCGATGGAGGATGGATGGCCGGAGCACCTCAGACATTGACGGCGTTGAGAGATTTGTCTTCTTTGTACTCCATTTGTCTTGTTTCTCCTTCTCCACTGTGTCCGAGTGAGTTAAATCTCATAAAACCGTTTACTCTGACAATGCAGCAGCAGCAGCGACGGCGGCTGGTGGTTCTGCTGTGATACTGTAGACCGACCTTAAGTCAATTCTGCCATATGTACAGGACATACAGAGGACAGAAATGTTGTTTCTCTCAGACCCCAGGTGTAAACATACAGCACTGAGACGACAGCAACGGTTAGAAAATACTGGGAGAGAAAATACTGAAGAAAAAAAAAGAAAAAGAATTGAAATGGTTACGCAACAGCAAAACACAAAAAACTCAAGAAACAGAAACTAAACAAGAAGGCAGAGATAAAGAACAAGGACTGTAATGATTCACTTCATCCAGACTCACCAAAAAATGCAGCAAACTAGATTTTGCTGGAATAAGCAGCAGGCAGCAGGCAGCTTGTGACGTGCGTTTGTAGTGTGTAGCTGCCACATACAGAAAAACCAGTAGAGGGCAGCAAACACCACACAATGAAAGCAGAATAAGTAATGTTTTGTAGAGTTCTCGGTACTTAAATTTGCATTAAACAGTAGATAATTACTATTTACTTTATTTAAAATGTAATTCAGAACCAGGTTGCAGCACACTGGAAGTCACGATCAGTTGGTAATGACCTTTATTGTCATTGCAAAGCAGGAACGTCAGCAGGTTATGCAGAACAGAACAATGTTCATAACTTGGGAAAAGAATAAATACAAAGTCTCTGTGGTTCTGGTTCGGAAGACGAACCGAGCCGAAACCAGACATGAGATTGTGAGCGGTGTCATGTGCCCACGAACCCACACAGTTCAGTTCAGCAGCAGGTGATGGCACTAGAAGGGAGCAAGCAGGAGACGAGGTCGATGAGGTGGAGGTTCCACAACCAGGTGAGCAGACAGACGGAGCAGGCGAGCCGACGAGGGACGAGCAGGAGGAAGGTCGAGGCCAGGCGGAGGATTGATGAGCCGACAGGTAAGTACACAAAGGACGCTCACACAGGAACACGTGGCGAAACACAGAGAGTCTCTGAGCCACAGGCAGCCACAGGTAAAACATCATCGAGTAAAAACACGGGGCAGCCACAGACAAACAGGAACCAAGGATGCGGAGGCAGAACTCATGGTCGGGGACGGAAAAGCTGGTGCGTTAATGGGGGGGAGGGGGGCAGACAAAGCAGGCAAGGTTAGAGGTGCAGAAATGCTGGAAAGTCTTGCAAAAGTACAAAGAACAATCTAGAAAAGAGTGAGTGAGTGACCTGCAGAGGCTTATATACCAGGCTGATTACTGATGAGCTGCAGCTGTGAGACCAGGTGAGTGGAGTGGGCTGATGAGGTGGGAGTGGCTGACAGGTGGAGTGAGGCGGAGGCGGGGTGAGTGGAAAACTACTGGGAGAGCGGAGGAGCTGAATGCCGACTGTGACACAGCAGGCTGACTTTCATATGTTTTTAAGTACATCAAGTACGAGACTTTAGTGCTTCAATCAGTCATTCAGTCAGTTGTTAGATGATGTCGGTGTGTAAAAGCTCCTCTGTGCACCGAGCTCCACGGGATCTTTGTGATGCCGTGCTGTTTAATAAAGTGATTTGATTGGTCAGCAGGCGGTGCTTTAACCTTATTGATCTCTTATCTTGAACAACGCATTCAGTGTAAGTTACCATGGCGATCTACCTCGGTAAGAAGAGAACCACCGTTGTAGCACCGAAAACACAGGTTAATCCTGAAAGTAACCCCACTAACCACAAATCCTGCTGTGTAGTTCAGGCCTCTGGTCTGAATGTATGTTTCTAGGTCTTTTCAGCTTTATTGCCTGATTTAAAACATTTGTAAAGACATTACAACACTGACATACTTTCCCAACTTTCCCCCTTTTTTACCTTCCCAACAGTGATGACTGGAGAAACCATTCCAGGAGAATCTTCCATTCTGAGAGGACTGTTGTCAGGATTTATGGGGAAGTGCACAAACAAACAAACTGCAATCCACAACGAAGCGTTTGCTAATAACTCCGGATGTAGAAATTAGAGAACCAGACGAGGGAGTTGAGTCATACGCAAACACGAACACAATTACGCATATACATATATATGAGCTGCTAATTGCTTTGTGTGCACCAATCCGTCCTGTGAATGTGCCGGTTCAATATTGCGGTGCTGGGGGTGTTTGCCCGGCTCATAACCGCAGACCAATGTGGCGGAGACAAGCTCATATATTAAGATAACCCCAAAACGGAATGGAATTGTATTTCCCCGGCGGTTCAAACGACTTCTGTGGTTGTAAACTGATAGTGGATGAGATTTGGCTTTAATGAAGCAAGACTTATTGTGCGCAGTGCAACAGAGGTGCATGAGTGTATGTGTTTCATTACATGAGTGTGTGTCTGAATGTGCATGTGTGTCCATTTTTTTTTCCTTAACAAGCAGCGCCGTCATCTGCAGCCGCGTTTGCCGGCGCTCTCAGGGCGGATGTTATTGTATCACTATTTTTCTTGCTCTGAAGTTGTGAGCGTGTGTCTGAGGGTTGTGATTTATTTTGCCCGAAATAATCAAGTGAAAGGTTTTTATTTTGTACTCGCCCCTGGTGTAATCTTTCTCAAGGTTGTGTGTGTGTTTGTGTGTGTGTGTATGCACAGGCTGTAAGAGTGTCATCTTCATCTGTTTATTAGAATGTTCCCCACTGGCCCGGCTGTAATGAGACCTGTGGAGCCAGCGAGTGATGGAGTTGAACTCATCAGAAACGAGAGGAAGAGAAACGTCCAGTAGCTGCGAAGGGTAGAAAATAAAGACGAGAACCTGCATGTGTGTAAAAAGGACCAAGCCACAAGAAAAGTTTCATTTCTTTGTCTAAATCTTTGCTTTTTTATTAGGATCTATTTCTTTTGTTATATACCTTATTGTAAGAATGCAGAAATTAACATGAATTTACATTTTCTCACATAATGTTCAGCATTCTGCTGTATTTCAGAGTGAGGGGAAAAAGGTAAAAGAACACACATGATGCACATACATTATGCATATATACACATATTTATACACCCATACACATATCTACATACATACATAGAGAAAAAATTAACTCTCCAAGGCTGAATCCTTCAATATTATTTCATCATGTATTCAATCCATTTATCTTCCTGTTTAAAATGTTACATTTCTTGATTTCTGATTCTTTAAGTTATTTTTTCCATTTCTTAGATGCTGTTTACGTTTGACTTCCCGCTGTTAAATGAAGGTGAAGTGGGTTTTAATTAGTTTCTCGTTATCTGTTTCAGAGCTGCAAATATCCTGTAGAGGTATTTATATTTTTTCTGAATTTAAAGGGATAGTTCAACCAAAAATGAAAATTCAGTCATTAAATAAACCCGACCTTCAATCACAGGAGGGCGAGTAGATAGTTAATCTGCTGGAGTTTCACAGGAAAACAGCATCACAGAATCTGGAGAAACTGGTCCCCATTAACTTCCAGTGTTTGGGAGATTCTGCAGGGCTGTTTTCCTGTGAAACTTGGGTAAACTATTCCTTTAATTGTCTTTTTAGTTTGGAAAATTTTCATGATGCAAGTTAGAATTAGTTGCCAAAAGGTTTTTAGTATTGGGTAGAAAAAAAAAAAACGTGTGCGAGGAATCGGCATTCTTCACCACAGCTTCTCCAGCAGTACTGTGAATAATTTTGACTGTATTTTTGATGTAATTAAGACCAAGAAAACTAGAATTTGTTGTTCTGGCTCAGATCTTTGACCTGATTGTAATGATTCAACATTGTTCTCTAGTATTTTATATATTTTGGAAAGGGTATATTTGGCATCCATGATAGAGTTTTTAATCCTAAATCTTGTTAATGGGGCTCTTTGATATGGCTCTGAAGGAGTTAACCTCATAGCTCCTCTTGGCTGGGGATCTATTTCTGATCAGTTATTTTAAACCACTTTGCACAGACATCTCTGTACTTTCAAACAGAATAAAACCACTCTCGATCAGGGTCACATGATCTTCCTGCAAAACATTATCTTCTAAAAACACTCTTTGTGCTTCTACTTGCTGAAATTCCCGCTGGAATTATTAGCTTAGTTACTAAGTAGCAGGGGAAAATATTTTACTACCCATCTCCCTCTGGAGTATTAATCCTGTCCAAATAGCTCTGAAGATATACAGTATAATGGTAGGAGAGATGAATGAAAAATAAATGGGTCTATCGCAGCATCCATTAGGTGAGAGAAAGGGAGGTACGAGTAAAGTAGAGTGGAGCCTTAATGTCCCCGAGGTGCAATTTGGTTTACGGACAGTAGTCAAATGAACCTGTATCTTTCTCTGTGGTCTGAACTGCTGCATGTAATAAACCAAGAGGGAATGTGGGAAATGAAGTTAACAGTTTACCTCATCCTGATATCTTTGCCTGCTATTGGACTACATTTCCTAGATTCCATCTCTGCATCTTTGCACCATCCATCCATCCATCCATCCATCCATCCATCCATCCTCTTGCGGTTTCATGTGGCTCTTTTGTTCCTCTCCAGTGGATAATTTCTCATTGTTGTAGGCATCAAATGATTCTGCATTCTACAATTCTACACATGTGTAGCCTATACACTTAATTTTTATTGATGTTTTAATACTTCATCAACCAAAATGTGTGGTAAAGCCTGCATCCCTGGCTCAGTGCCTTTTCCTCTAAATTTTGCAGATGAAAAACAACAAAAAACAAAGAAAAATCCCAGAAAAGTGAGAATTTAATAGTTCTTCTTTTGGCCAAAAATGGCTCTCTTGAAAGTAAAGGTCACAGACTCTGTCCTGGGGGATCCCGAGGCGTTCCCAGGCCAGATGAGAAGTAATCTCTCCAGAGAGTTCTGGGTCTACCTCAAGGTCTCCTCCCAAGTTGGACATGCCAGGAAAACTTCCAAAGGAAGGTGCCCAGGAGGCATCCTGAACCACCTAAGCGGCCTCCTTTTGACATGAAGGAGCAGCAGTTCTACTATGAGCTCTGTCTGGATGTCTAAAGTCCTTACGCTATCGCTACAGCCTCTTTTACACTGGACTAAAAAATCTGCTAACACCAGCTAACATCTGGCTTTGGTCTTCAGAGGAAAAAAGTACAATCAGCATTCATTCCCGGGTCAAATGACTGCAGTCCTCACGGGTATTTATTGACTCCAGCTTCAATTGGCAGTGATGTAAACATGATACCAAATTGGACATGCTAATTTTTGTCTCTTTTCGATGGAGACGGAAGCTTGACTTGACTTTGTTTGACTCGGAGCATCAGCCCAGCATAGCGGAGGATAGACATCCCCAAAATCCCTGTTTATTTTGTTATCAAAAAGATTTTATTATGAAGCTCCACAATCAGGAAATGCAGGGTTTTCATCAGCAGTAACTTAAAAAGTTATGAAATAAGCTTCACATAAAGATGAAAGCGAACATGAAACGGTAAAATAAAGCAGATACCTGAAAGTACAAACAGCGACGCAGGAGAGAAACTAACCCTCAAACCACAGAGATTCAGAGTTCAGCCTCAGCTTTCCTGCACACATCAGAACAAAAAGTGGCCATTTGAAAAGGGCCAGTTGCCTGTTTTTAGCAGGTTTATCCACATTTTAAAAGTCTGCATATACGCATTAATTTTGCTGTAAAACTCATTTTGGCCACTTGTATCCACCTCATTCTTTCAGTGTCAGAAAATCCTTTCAGGATAATGCAATCCAATTCAACACCACCACCAATAACCATTGTGTGGACTCATATTACCACAGAGGTGAATCAATTCCTCTCTGACTAAGCATCAACAAAAATTTTATGTTAGAGGTTGAGTTTTTTGTATTGGATTGTATTAAACTGTAAAGGTGTCCCAAATAAACTGGAAAATCAATGTAAAACAAATATATTGCCATTTTATCGAGTCTCTGCCCAGATAAATGTTTGCAGTGGCAGAAGTAGAAATTGCTGTGCACAAAGTAAAATAAAAACTGATGTGTGAAGACTTAAAACAACAGAGTACAAGTGGAACAGTGAGGGAGAACCTAGCAGAGTGCAAACCTTATAAATGAGATAGTCTGTGAGGCAGGATGCAGTCTGGATGAGGAGAGAGAAAGAGGAGAGATACACTGAAGGGCATCACAGGAAAAGGGGAAACAGGGTTGTCTTATGAGCACTGTGGTCCATTTGTTACCTGCGCATGGGTAAATGAAAGCCCTCTCTTAGCCTCGTTAAGCATGATGCACTGCCTCGGCCATCGGCACGGCGCTGATTAAAATTCGCCCTCCGGAGTTTAGGGGAGCGGCTAGCTGAGGCTGCACTCCTGCACTCCCAAAGCAAATGGGCCGAAAGGTCACGGCTCGACGACCCCCACAGCCATGCCTTATTTATTTAGCCTTTTACCTCGCCTGCCACTGGGACAGGAGGAGGAGAGGAGATCTTCATTTATGCTCGTGCTCATACACTGGCAGTATACTCCAAACCTGACAGTATGAACTGTTATTCTGCTGCTGCTTAAAGAGATGGTTCGATTATTTAAGGTGGGGTTGTATGAGATATTTGGAGAAGCAGAGAGGAGTAACAGCACAGAAGCTAAGCAATGAACTACTGTGGACAGGATCAGCAGAAAAAAAAAACACTTAAAAAATGTCCTCCTAAAAAAAATCAATATCAGATCAAGTCTACACTATATTAAGAAAATATTTACCACTTTACTTTGCCATCAGACAGCCTTTTCTTCCAGGAAATGGCTATTATGTAAGCCACTTATTACTCTGTCCAAACTAACCAAACTCCACAGATATCAGTAATTTTGCCTCACAGGACACAGGAGCTGCTGCCTATGTTTGCTGTCTCATTCAGTTAGTGTGTTTGTGTTATTGTGTGGCTTCAGTGTTTTAAAAAGTTAGTCTGGATTCAGCTAACTCACACAGTAACACAAACAAGCTAACAGATCGAGGCAGCAGAAGACGAGCAGCTCCCGTGTTCTGCAAGGTAAAACTGCTGATTTCGCCAATGGAGTTTGGTTGGTTTGGAGAGAGCGATATTTGGCTTATATTCCGTTTCCAGTCAGAAAAGGCTGTCTGATGGCAAAGGAAAGCGGTGAAAATATTTTAAATATATCGTGCACTTAAACTGATATTGTTTTTTTTTAGGTGGACCTTTTTTCCATCCTTGAGCACAATCAATTAGCTTCCGTGCTGGTGCTCTGCTCTGCTTCTCCAAACTCGCCATGTGTCAACTTCCATCTTGATAAGACTATTGATAAGTACCTCATACAAGCTTTCATCAGATAATCCAAACTAGCCCTTTAATAATCTATATAGCACTGGTTCTCTTAAAGTGTTGCGGTTTGATTCAAGCCCACAGAAAATAGAAAATATTTGATATTAAAAAAATTATTATGTTTAGATTTAGTGGAAAGTCTTTAGTCAGTTGGAGAGTCTTTTCTGGACCTGAGGCCAGTCTCTGTGAGCCCGAAAGCTGTTTTTCAAACTCGAGAACCAATCGCGAGTCCACAAACAGAATATTGGTCAATGTTGTCTTTGAGTGAACTCTCGACTCGCTCCACGGAGTCCACACGTGTCCACGCCAACATTTGAAAGTCATCTGCTCCGTATGCTGGTGGCTGGCCAACTCATAAAAATTCAGAAATATTTAAAGCAGTGCTGATTAATATTTTCTGGCGGTGTGGCTCGAGGGATGACAATGTCAGTCTGTCCGTTGGTCAGACTGAAAAATCTCAACAGCTATTTGATGAATTGCCATGAAATTTGGTACAAATATCCAAGGTCCCCGCATGATGAATCCAACTGACTCTGGTGATCTGCTGACTTTTCCTCTAACACAACCATGTGGTGGACATTCGTGGTTCAGAAGGAAATGTCTCAGCATGTTTTCACCTTCAGCAATGAGCAGTATTTTAATTAAATGTATTTAAAGGCATGATGTGCAACATTTTCCCCCAAAAAAGAACAATATACAGTATAGGCTCATATAAAGATAATCCCTTTCAATCATCACTTGTGACCCACTAGACGTGTGTGGTGGTGTCTGTATCTGCAGAGATCCTGCCCTCTGGCTGTATTTCTCATTATTTTGCTGTTCTCAAGATACTTTACCAACCAAAAACATCAGTATGTTATGTCCAGGGAATGAGACACAACTATCAATTATCTTTCTGGTGCATTTACAAAAAGCTTGGACTAATCCTACTGATCCTACCTTGAAAATATGTATTTTGTAATTTGTATTTTGGTGGGCAAAAAAAAACTAAGATGCAATTTGTAACAAAATACAGGAAGAGCTTGTGTTTGTGTATTTGTAATACTTAAATTGTTATATTATTGTAATAAATCATAAAATGACGATGATATGTCGTTAGAGATTAAGGAAACATGCTGAATTGAAATACTCGCTACACCTGCAGTTTCCTCCTTTGAAATTTCTATTCTGGTTCCATAACTTGAGTTATTGTTTTCCCGTTTCACATTAATTAGAGTTTAAATTAATGCCGAATGTTTGCTGAATGAATAAGTGTGGGTTTATGAGTCGTAAGAAATCATTAATAATCTTGTACAAGGAGTATATGTTAATAACGGTTAAATTGAGAAATATATTAATGGAGTCTGGTAGGTGGTGAGACAGGCAGTCAGTGTACTCCACCTCCACATTCAGGGCAGTGTGCTTTTGTTTTCATGTTACATAGATAATTCTAAACAGCTGATCAACTTGCAGTGCAGTGTTCCTGCAGCCTGCCTGAGCTTCCTTGAGTCTGGGGAGGAGAGGACGGGGGAAACAACTTGCTTCAAACATTGACTGTATATAAACAGGATTTCAACCCATTTAATAAATAATCTGTGGCTCCATATCACTATTTGGACTGCTCTACTCATCTCTGGGCGCACAATTGTTACTTACTGCTTTTTTAAAGTACATTATTTAATATGTTCTTTTATTCTCAAGACACACTTTAATCCACAGGTTTAAACTGTAGAAGAAAACAGCAGCAATCAGCCTCACCAAATTAATTGTCGATCACAGTCTTTGGCTGAATGCATCATTCTCATTGTGAAAACCAGCATTTCATTTTTGTTCCTCATGACCAGCAGCTTGCAGAAATAATTTGCTTTGGTGTTTGAGGCAAATTTCCCTGAAGACAAAACTAAGTAATCAAAACATAATGAAATATTGCAGGATAAGGCAAGCTTACTAAAATATAACATACTAAAATACAATCAATGAAAAAAGCTAGCTTGTTGCAAACCACCCAGAATGCAACCCTGAATTCACAGCTTCCCATCCAAGACATCCTGATTGGCTACTTCAATTCTATGACGTGCGAAATTTGCAGAATATAAGACGGTTAAGGTCAGACACATATATTTGTACTTAATTAAATAAATGTTCTCGTATCATTTCTTTAAAAAAGGTATTTGTAGTTTGTAACAAGATACTTTTTGATGTCGGCCTATTGGTGCCCATCTCTTCATCATCAGATCAACATTTTTAATTTATCCTTTTCTTTGGTTTATCTATCTGAAAGGATAATGTTAAAAGGATTACACATAGTGACAAATCCACAGAGAATTATCACCAACATCTCTGAGCTCATTGTTTTGGTTTTCTAGCTCACAGATTCCTCTCTCATCAGCTCCAGTCTGAACCACAGCAGGCAGCTTCAGCTGTGTGGTGAAAACCTTCATCGTTATGGAGAAATCTGCCTTATCTGAAGGTGCTGCTGGAGTACGGACATTACTGTTTTTCGTAATAACTTTGTTTGCACACACGCCAACATTCTGTAAATGATATTATGGTGTCATGGATGAATGTGTTGCAGCCTTGGGTGGTATAAAGGCATTACATATACCTGACGGTTGGATTTTCAATGCTGCCCTAAATACAGGCACTCTTTTTTCTAGAGATAAATGGTACGTTCCGTTTACCTTGGTGTTTGAAAGTTGGAGCTGTGAATGATTTCACACCTGAGTTGACCACGTTCCAGTACAACAAATCAGAAGAAACTTTTTTGGGCTTGTTAACAACGTGCATACAAACACAGTGGCAACGTGGCCACATGCAGCACTGTGTGTACGACTGATTTAATGAGACATGAGTGCAAATAAACAGCTTTTACTGCTGTTGATACATGGAGCAGCCATATTGGATTTTGAGTTTGGGGTTGGTGAGGTTTATCCGACTTTCCGAGGCCAAAATCTGACTTCATTCCAGGTGAAATTTCCAAGTGGAAACTCAGAAATTAGTCCTCGGAAATTCTGACTTTACAGTTCAACTGGAACAAAAGTCACAGGACTAAGTAGTAGAAAAGGAAGAAAAATGCTCCTCTGCTCTCTGAGTATTTTGGTCTAGTTCTGATTGTGAGTTAGCAAACGATGCAGACCACTGATTGGTCAGAGTAGTGTAGCATATTGAGTGTGTAAACTGTGGTGAATGAGGTCGTAAGTGTCAGTTTGTCAGTGAATAAAAGCAGAGCTCCTGTGTGTGTGTGTGTGTGTGTGTGTGTGTTGTTTCTCAAATGCAGGGATAGCATCACTGACGATCAGCTCCACCTACGTTAAGGGTCTAGTTGAGTTTTACACAAACTCAAGTTTGTATTGAGTTTGAGTATTTGAGTTTTACACAAATACAGCCATCATACTGTATATCCCTGTAAAATATCAGGAAGTTAAACTGTATGAAAAAACTTCTCAAGCTTGTTTGGACAAATTCTTGTGCATAAAAACAACTCCCCAAAATGTGAGGAAACTAACCTGAGTGCTGACTTTAGTATCTGGAGGAGTAAAAAAAACATCTTCACTGTCCTGGGGTCTAAATGTTCGTCCAGATGATGTTCCATCCTGCCAAGAACAAAATTCACAAGGAAGCAAAGCTTGCAACTTTTGGGATGAATTGGTATCAGCTTCCAAAAAACCCACATCATCAGTCACCCGCAGCAGACCTGATAAACTCAGCTCGCTCTGTGTAAAGAGTGTCTGCTACCAGAAGGAAGAAAAACTGAGAGACAGCAGACATACACTTTTAATCTCTCCTGTGTTTCATCACTTCTCTGCGTCTCTGTCTTGGGTTTTTGCATCAAACTCTTTGATAGGTGCATAATTGCTCTTAACTTCTGCTTCTGGGAAGCTCACGAGGAGTGAAGAGGACATTTCTGTCATTTGTTGCTGAGGATTTCCGGATATCTGTGTGTGTTTGTGTTGTAGGAGAGGGGCCACATTAAACTCCACAAAGCTGGGTTTCTTTGTAAAATTACACTTGTTTAGTCAGCCTGCAACATGCTGCAGGATTATACTGGCACATCGCCCCACATGAAATTCTGGTGTTGGGTTTAGTCATTGGCAACATAACTTCACTCCAACTGTTGTTAACAAATATCCACCAGATCTGCAATCTGAGCTATTTTGTGATACCATATTTTGATGTGTTTTAGCACTTTAACTGCTTTCCTTCAACCTGCCTTGATGAGTTCTTCTCAAATTAGGGATTTTCTTTTTTTCCGTAATGCTTTTTGACAAACAGGATGAACTTGTTTGATTCAGCTGGATGGTTGCAGCCATGAGGGGAAGGAGTAACAGTGATATTTCCATTTAATAAAACCTTGGACTTGATTACCTCACGCAAATTTTATCCTCTAGACAAAAATAAGCCAGCTGTTATTTCCAACAACGCAGCCAAATATCTATCTGAATGGGGAAAAATAAAATAAGGAACAAAATGATCCTGCAAATACAAAGTAGCACATTTCTGGTGAGGACTGAAATACAAATGTCTCCAAATAAGAGTAAGAATCTACAGCCGTTCTAATGGTTCTGTGAGGCTGTTCTCATGCACAGTAATGCAGAGCTAAATGCTAATGCCGTCACATTAACATGTTTACAGTGACAATATTAGCGTGATGATGGAAATGTTTACCAAATTTAATAATATAATAATTTTGCAACAATTGCAACTTCCTGTTGGGAACGAATTTATCCTGAGGAGAACAAAATTGCCTGGACCAATTTCATGGCAATCCATCCAGTAGTTGTCAAGAAATTTCACAAAAAAAAAAAAAAAAACACAAATGCCAACCAACAGAAAATTAAAAGGATTGCCAAAGTAATTGGCATTTATCTTCTTGGGACCATGAATGTCTGTAAATAATTTCAACTCAACACATTAGATAACTGTTGAGATGTTTCAGCCTGGACCAGAAGCAGTGTGCCTACCAACCAACCAACCAACCAACCAACCAACAACCAACCAACCCAACAATCAACCAACCGATTAACCAACCAACCAACCAACCAACCAACCAACCAGACAATCAACCAACCAACCAACCAATTAACCAACCAACCAACCAACCAGACAATCAACCAACCAACCAACCAATTAACCAACCAACCAACCAGACAATCAACCAACCAACCAACCAGACAATCAACCAACCAACCAACCAACCAACCAACCAGCATTGCTGTCACTAGAGCTTGCCTGGCTAAAATTCGAAGCACTAGCATTAGCTTAGCATCTTTTGCCTCTTTGGTTTTCTGTGATTCAAAGTATCACAGCCCATTCAGGTTGTGGAACAGAAGCAAACTGTCAGCCTCCTGACGTTGTGTTACATGAATCATGTTTTTTGAGTTTTCCTCTGAAGTTTCAAACAGTTAACTCTTTCTGCCACCGCACCTTTTAACTGGATATATTATTTAATCCCCCGAGGAGATGTCTGACATTGCTTTTCTCTCACCTCTGATATTCTCAATCCAATTCCCCCCCTCGCTTGCTGTTCTTAACACCTTCCTTTGCATTGCACTCATCCTTCCAACCCTGCTCTTCTTTCACTCTCACCCCTCCTCCGAGCCAATCTCTCCTTCAGCGTCCTTTCTCCATCCATAGTCGGCTTCCCTGCCTGCAGCCTCCCTCATCTTCATCCCCTCTTGTGTCTCTCTTTCTCTTTTCTCCGAGTCTGTCTTTCTTCCCCTCTTGGTTCGCGGTGTAGGTCCGGCGAGGTGTAATTGGGTTGTGCTCTGTTAGAGAGCTGCTGGGAGAGGAGCTTTAATCTTTAGTCTCGCTCAGAATGTAAAGCGAAGGCTGGAGGCTCCTGGCCACAGCAGAGATTTTCCCCCCTTACCACACACATGTTTGCATATTCACCTTCCTTTGTACAGACACAATGCCTTAATGCATAGAAGGGATTATTCACTTGATTTTTTTTTTTTTTCAAAATGCACACTGCTAACGCTTCATTCTTGAGTCAGATCTCACACTTTCCATTCAGTGTCAGTGCTTTCAAAAGACAAGTGTATATGCTGATTCTGCCCACAGCAAGTAAAGCGCATTAGTGCTCTCCAGGTGGTGTGTTGACTAGATAATGAGCGTTGAGGTAATTGATTGGGGGTTGTAATTAGTGGTTAGCTGTCACTGATTAATCACAGTCCACTACTTCCAGCGTTATCATGTGTGGGTCCACGTTGTTTTGAGCATGTGTGTCTGCTTCACCAGGCCGCAGCACCGCCTTCATTGTTTTCTTCTGTTTCTTCCTACTAATTCTGTTTACTATCGAGGTAATATACTGATCACAGACAACAAAACTCCTCCAGCATCTCCAGTCACCAGTCATAGTTCTTCAAAAAAGAAATTAAAGAAAAAATAACATGAGCAAAAATAAATAAATAAATGGATAGATATCACCTTTAAGGTATTCTATTCAGCCACATGGTTGCAGTCTGATACAGTAACTAATCCAAGTATCACAATATTAAAGTAATGTAACCTGATTACTTTGTTACTTTTGGATTACTTAAATATAGAACATGGTGAAACTGTTTAGTCTAATGTAGTGTTTTTAGGGCTGCAACGAACAATTAGTGTTACAGATGCTCCCATTCGAGAATACAAGTATATAAGCATATAGAAATATAGAAATAGTAACGCCAAAGATGGAGGACAAGTGTGTTAGGCTACACATATTATAATTAGAGTATAGGTAGGTATAGCTTTTGACATATAAATAACTAATACGTAGCTTCTGACAGTGGTGAAGTGAGTCCAGGTCAGTATATTTACTCAGACACTGAGGGAAGAGTTGTAGAGTTTGATGGACGCAGGTACGAACAACTTCCTGTGGAGCTCTGTGGTGCATTTTGGAGGAATCAGTCTCCCACTGAACGTGCTCCTGTGTTTGGCCCGCATGTCATGGAAGACATTGTCCGGGATGACACGTAGCTTAGACAGCGTCCTCCGCTCTGACACCGCCATCACAGTCCAGCTGTTGTCCAGATGTTGAAGGACCTCAGCCGCCTCAGAAAATAGGGACGACTCTGGCCCTTCCCGCAGAGTGATTAGTTATTTGGTCCCTGAAATGTCAAAAAAAATGTTGATCAAAGTCCAAGGTGATGTCCTCAAATGTCTTCTTTGTCCACAACTCAAAAATATTCAGTTTACTGTCAGAGAGGAATAAAGAAACCAGAAAATATTCACATTTAAGCAGCTGAAATCAGGATTCGGGCTTTCGTTTTACCTAAAAAATGACCCAAAACGATTAATTGATCAATTAATCCTGTCAAAATCTTGTAATTGAAAAATAAGTCCAAACATGTGAAGCATTCAGAGCTATTTTCAAGCCTCGATCAATCTGTTCATTTATAGTGATCAAAGGTTGGTATTTTTCAACCTTTGACCTATTGACCTATTGTTCAAGTCTTTCCTGTAACGATTATTTTCATTGTCGATTAATCTGTAGATCATTTTCTCCATTAATTGATAAGTTACTTGGCCCATGACAAAGAAGCAGAACCTGATTGGTCCTCTTGTGTATCATCTAATTGCTGATTGGCTCACGCAGATAGAACCTCATAGATCCAAGTCAGAGTTTGACTTTTTTTCTAAATAAAAAGACCATAATTGCACATAACATGAAAAAAAACACACCAATAAGTGGTGACAGAATAAGAATATGTGATCAACTTAATTTAGACAAAAATGTCCAAGGGGATGAAATGTTTCTAAACTTAATTTTTTTTCCAAAGTGCTTTCCTGTACGGCCTTTATTGTGATTGTCTTTGTGTTTTGCTCTGACCCGTCGTGACCAACCAAACGCTCTTCTTTCCCTCCTCTTCAAAAACATTTCATTATATCTTCCAATATCTTCCTCATTGCGGTTTCAGCTGTTTGGTTTATCTCATTTCCTCGCTGACACCCATCTGTCCCTTCAGTCGGTCTTATTAAAAATATATAAATAAACGAGAGCGTGCAATCCGCGCTCAGGCCTCGAGGCTGTCCTATTGTCATTTTTGATTAGTGCTGGTTTGTCAAATTAGCCCACTTTAATCTCACAATTAAATGATTTAATAAGTTTCGCACTAGTATCAGATGTAACTTTTGTAAGTGACTCATTTGTATGCTGAAGCTTGTGAAATCATTTCTGTTAATAGGATAATTCCGGCGCTAATCAGCAAGTTTTTGCTCAGATGAGGTACTGCTGAGCTTCCTGCTACATCTCCAGATTACTGACAGATAGCTGTACTGCACGCTAATATTACACACACAGAGAGAGGAGAGGGATTCATCTGTGTGTGTGTGTGTCCACCTGACTATACGGTTGCCTGGTCCTGTGTATGTTTGTCTGCTGATTGATAGTCAGGTGTAGTGCAGACTCTGGGTTAGCAGTGTCATGGAAACAAGCAGGAACCCACAGTATCTTGACCTTCTGAGGTTTTGAGATGTATGTGTCTGCATGCTTCTATCTTTGTGGGGACCAATTTGAGTCTCATCTCTTGTCTAGACTGCAAACAACATGTCTGCATCACATTATGCTTTATAGCATCTTGAACAATAAACTAAATGTGCAATATACGTTTTTCCTGTGAAATGTGTATGTGTATTATTTGTGTGTCAACATGGTATATAAGCACTGCAGTGTGCAAAAAAAAAAACAAACAGAAAAAAACAAGAGTGCCAGTGGCTGTGCTCAGAGCAGGCAGGTGTTTACAATCTGAGCAAAGTTTGAGTTTAGCAGTGAAGTTGTCTAGTGGCAGTAAATGTACGGTTTGACCACAAAAACACTGCAGAAAAAGTCAAAGAAGTTCCTGTGTGGGTAAAGTGAAGGGAGAGTCGGTGGGGTTAAACCGGAGCAGAGTGAGCTGATTTCAGGCTGTGGAGCACAATCTGCTCTGCCAAGGTAACAAAATGTGGATAAAATGTGTTTTAAGTGCCTTTTTACGGGGCAAGAGCCTCACGTTTATGTGCATATTGTCAAAAAATAAGCTTGATGTCTCAAAAAATGCTTCTTCTTCTTCTTCTTCTACACCCATCAGACTCGCTTGCAGTTCGAGACAAGGGATTAGACCTGGAGGGTGAAGACATTTTGGCCCGTCCTCCCATCTTTAAAGAGCTGCCCAGTGTTAATGACACAGTAAAATGGCAGCTAAAGCTTCTTTGTGTGACGTACCTCCAAGGTGATGGAATATATGAGCAAGGGATCATTTTGAGAGAGATGTGATTGTAATTACAACCACTTAGATGGCAACCGCCCACTTCTGGAAATGTAAAACAAACATTTTGCCAAATGAAATCCAAACACAAACCTGTGACTCATGATGGAGCTCTGCGAGCTACAGTGACCCACAAGCTAATGACAGCAAGGTTATATAAATGTTTTTTAGACTCTTTTTTTTTTTACTGTAAGTGATAGCATGACAGATAGTACACCGATTTCCAAAAAGTAGCACTGACTGATTTTTTGGCACAACTACACTCTGCTTTTAGTTCCATTTAGTTCTCCACAAACTCCAGAGGTTACCACACCTCCACCGTTGCAAGAAATCCCGCAGACACAAGAGGAGACTGAGGGTCTTATTTTTGCATTTGATACAGAGGACAGACAGCCAACAGATTTAACGTTACAGCAGCTCTGACCAGGACTCTGCTTCCGAGGAAGATGAAGACATGGTGGGTTCAGCCAGGAACACAGGGGGTGTAGAGCATTTGTGGGGCAAGATTGTAACTTAGCAAAGGCTCTTGCATAGCCTGACCTTTCTCCAGTTCTCAGTACACATATTCAGCTATAGGGGAAAAAACACCCTGCCTTGTTTGCATTTCTGTAAACCAATCACAAACATCTTGGGCAGCGCTAGGCCCAGGATGCAGCGACGGTGCTGCTGCAAAGTAGTGTCAAGCAGGAACTTGTTTTGGTGGAACATTTGCACATTGGGAGGTGAGTTCTGGCATTAAAATGATGGAGGTAACAGCTGTTAGCTTGTTTACATTCGTACCATTGGCGTCTCAGGCTCCTATTTGCCATTTTCAGCGTGTAGGTTGTAGCTCAGAAGATGTTGTTTGCCAGGAACCTTGAAAACAAAGATGGATAGATAAAGTTCCCAGCCAGTGGCAGCATTTTTGACAAAGTTCACAAACTTTGCAACACCCACATAATATTCTATTCTATGAATATATTAACATGGAATATATCAAAAGAAAGAACAGATCTTCTAGTTTTAAACACAAAAAAAACGTTTTGTTCTGGCTTCATTTATTTTTTTTTAAGCACTGGAATGTTGGTTGGTTGCATCAAAAAGTCCACTTTTCAGAAAAAAAAGAGAAAATGGAATTTTTGTTTTAAGCAGAATATTGACTTCATGCTCTTCTTTTTGTTTGTTTGTTTGTTTGTTTTGTCACTTCATTTTACGTGTGTGACATCACTGTCTCCACTTCTTCTGCTGCTGCTCATTCCAGCAGTTCTCTGCTTCTTAGAGTGACAGATAATCCATCACAGCGTCCCCTATCGGCTGGCAGTGAAAACAGCAATTGACGAGATATCTTGTCAGTGGCGGGGAAAGAGTTAATTGCAGTAATCTGTTGCCTTTAAAACTAATGTTCCCCAACATATAATATAATGGGTTGGATTAGTGGAGGGACAGGCAGCACATTACGTCAATGTGGGCCCTCACAAGTATAGCAGTATAAGCGTGTGTGTGTTTGTGCCCGAATGTGGAGGAGAAAAGGGAGTGGGATAGAAAATCCCTCATTTCACCACAGTGCAGAGGAATGCCAGCATGATGTATGAGGTCACTCGTCCTTCAAGAAGCTTTGCTCTATCTGCTTTTATCAGACAAGCTGTTCCCTCCACACACACACACACGCACACAGACACACACAAACAAGCCCGTGCATACCTGAAAGGTCACTGTGAGGAATGTTGGTCCATCACTTTGGCTATTACCCTTCATTAGTTGTAAAATATCTCTGTCCAGCTGACTCTGTGAAACAGTCGCCGCTTATGAGACGTTTCTTTCAGGACCTCATGAATTCTTCAAACGGCCGATTGCCCTCCTCCGCTGAGGTCCCTGATCGCTCAGGTGAGCTGATGGGTCCAAGCTGAAGACATCACGCATTCTCCTCACACCTGAGCGAGGTGAGTGCGTCTGTCAGTCCTCCTCGTCACGATGAGCGTCTAACAGCCACACACCCCACACACACACACACACACACACACACACACACACACCACAACACCTCAGCCTGGTTAAGAATTCCATCAAAACCCTCAAAGCTGACGCTTTTTTCTTGCTTTTTTGTTTATATGCTGCTGTATTCCTTTCTTTATTTACGTTCAATTCAAAGTTTTCATTAAAATGCAAAGGATTTTTGCCTCTCTCACTTATTCTTCTTCAATCTGCCAATTTCCCCCCACTGCACTTGAGAATTATCTTGACTTGTAAGGCTTTGCAAGTTTGTCTTTCCCTGTTTCTCACTCATTGCCTCTGTCTTTCTCGGGTGCTCCTGGGGTCCGGTTATTTCTCAGCAGGGGAAATACAAATATCTCTGCTGCACTGGGCCAATTACTCACCCTGACTGTTTCTGTGAACTCTGCGTTTTACATCCCAGCATTAGAGCAGTCAGTCATTTACTTCTGATGGTGGATCTCCTTATCTGCCTCAAGAACGCCGAGGGTGACCACACATCCTGAAAAATTCAAGACAGTCACTAAATTACAAGCAGTTTCTGTCTCGAAAATGAATCTTTATTGCAGGACTGCAAATTGTATGCTCTGTCCTTAATCGATCATTGATCAAATTAACAATTAACAACCCCTCAATCAAAGTTTTATTTCCACGGCGACATGTTCCACGTTCTCTGACGGCAGTACATACATCCTTAGAATTAAAGGTGCAAACTAGAACCATGGTTCTAGGTTCTTTGGTTCTTGTTCTTGTTCAAAGAGTTCTACTTATAACCCAACATAAAGGGTAATACCTAGAACCATCTGTGAAAGGTTTCATCTAGAACCCCCTGTGACAGGTTCTACAGAGAACCCTTTTATGGTGCAATAGTTCCACCTAAAACTCTCTCTGGAGGTTCTATCCAGAACCTTTCTACCTTTCTAAGGGTGCTAACAAGAATCTAACCAGGGGTTTCTACCAAGAACCTTTTCATATTCCAAGAGTTTTATCTGGAACATAACCAGGGACTTCTACCGAGAACCTTTTTTATATTTCAAGGGTTTTATCTAGAATGCAACCATGGTTGCTTTATGTTTTATTATGGTAAATATATTACAGATTGCTCCTTTAATGGCTATATTAGCTCCTTTGAAACGACTGTAACACACTTGTCACCTGTTCCAGGACGCTGTGCTTCATATCATCCTCAGAATCTGTAGCTGATCTTCATGATGTTGCTCTTAAATGATTTGATTTTAATCCTTCTGAAGTGGCACACCCACCCTCATCTCCGTGTCCTGAATTTCACCCACCCTCATCTGGTCACCCTAAGAATGCCTAATCCTAAAATGTCTCATTTTTCATCTCAGGAACGTGATTAGTAGAAAATTAAAACAATTAAACGACAAACCATATCACTCAGGGTGAGACGGCGTGGGCGGTTTCTGTTTTCTGATGGTTTTATGTGACAGTAAATCAGATGCATGCAGGACTGACTTCTGTCAGGGGTGATTTATATAAAGACTGTAATAATACACATGAAAAACAATATTCAGAGTGCTTCACAATAAACACAACGGCATGCAAAAACACAACAATGCCAGGCAGCAGACTATGACAGCAAAACAAAGTCTTTTCTCTCGTTCTTCCTCATTTGAATTAAGACTTTCCTGCCGTGCAGGTGTGTGTTTGTGATGCATCCACGGCCAGTAATCTTGATCATGATCCTGAAAAAAGTGACACCAGATGATGTGTGTTGTGTTAATGAGCCACATTATCATGAAATCCAGAGTGAATAAATAAGTGAGTGAATTACAGTAGCTGCACAAAGGTGCTTGTGCAATGATGTGAATAATAATTATCATTGTGCTGTCGCTCCAGCTAATGACTATGAGCATGATGCCTTGTACAATATGTAGCCAGGCTCCATTGCTGCTAATTTGGAGTGTGTAATTGCACTCTGTCTGGAGTTTAAAATAATATTTCACCATAGATTATTGTTGTAAACCATAACTCTGTCTGACTTTTGCATTATTGCTACAGTTTTTTTGCAGCACAGCTCTTTTTCCCACTTTAGAGCCATGCAAACTCATAATTTCATCTTTTATTTATTACAAACATAACACACATTATTGTCTGCACATGTGTAGGATTTTCTTCAGAAACAGCGGTGTGGAATCTTTCGTAAACTGGCCCCATAGTAAGCAGGTTGAACCACTCCTGTGCTGCAGCCAACATCATTTCAGTGTTGCATTTTGGGTAAAATCTGGCTGATCCTTCAAGGCTTTTATTTACCAAAAAAAAAATAGAGGTTGAAATTTGGCCCGTGCTCGGTCCCTCAGATTTGTAGCCCAAAAATAGATATGAAATTTGGGCTAAGTTCAGTCCGTCCGTTTTTGTTCTAATGTAGCCAAAAATAGACGTAGCAATTTTGACCATGTTTGGTTCGTCCAATTTGGTTCAAATGTAAAAAAAAAAAAAAAAAGAAAGACATGGAAACTTGGGCAGTGATTTGTCTGTCCGATTTGGTTCAAATGTAGCCCAAAATTGGATGTTGAAACATTGGCAGTAATTATTCTGTCCAATTTGGTTTAAATTTGGGCCGTGTTTAGTCCATCTAATTTGGTCCAAATGTAGCTTGAAAATATATTTTGAAATCTTAATTTTTGAATTATTGCTACAGTTTCTTGTCGGTGCAGCTCTTTTTTCTCTTTTGAGCCATGCAAACTTATAATTTCTTCTTCCATTTATTCCAAATGTGTCACACATTAATGCATGTGCACATGTAGGATTTTCTTCAGGAATGTGAAAGCTTTCATGAACTGGCCGCACAGTAAGACTGAATAGATTGAATCATGTCTGAGCTAACGTCATTTCAACGCTGTATTCTGGGCAAAACCTGTCCGGTCCGGCTTTTAGACATTGAAATGTGGCCCATGCTTGGTCTCTCCTTGGTCCATCTGATTGGGTCCAAATGTAGCCCATAAATAGACATTGACATTTGGGCAATGATCAGTCTGTCCAGTTTGGTTCAAATCTTGTCCAAAATGTTGAAATTTAGGGTTTAGTCCATCTGATTTGGCTGAAATGTAGCCCAAAATTGGACGCTGAATCTTGGGCAGTGATTAGTCTGTCAAATTTGGTTCAAATTTTGTCCAAAATGTTGAAATTTGGGCCGTGTTTAGTCCATCTAATTTGGTCTGAATGTAGTCCAGAAATATATGTTATATATGTTTCTTTTCTGTGCGGCTCTTTTTTTTCTCTTTTGAGTCGACCAAACTCAAAATACAAAAATAACAAAATAATTTCTTCTTCCATATATTCTAAAAGTGTCACACATTCTTGCCTGTGCACACGTTTCTTCAGAAACAGCAGTGTGAAAGCTTTCACAAACTGGCCGCACAGTAAGTAGGTTGAGTCACTCCCGTGCTGCAGCAATCAGTGAGTTGTGAGTTGCATGTGCTGCTCCGGTGGGAATCCATTAATAAACAGCTGACGACATGACGCACGCTATAAACCAGACGCAGCAGGGAAGAGACTGTGCCGCTTGATTATAAGGACGGACTTCTCAAAAGGGAACTTCAGAGAGACGTTTCATGACTGCACACATGCAAACATGTGACTCATGTCCGCCTTTCAAAAGCACAGATTGATGCTCGCACTGTGTTTTAGATCGCCAGTCATATGTGAGAGGCTGTTGTTGATGGACTATTTAGAGCAGCTGACATGTAGTCTGATGGGGATTCTGTGCTTTGTTCAGACTTTTCTCTCCTCCTTTTTCCCCCTCTGTGCTGAGGAAAAGATACAGCTCAGATCTCTGTTGGACAAAACATCTGTTCAGCCTCCGAGGAAGTTCAGGCGAAGTGTAAAGTAAAACTTGTGTGTGCATGTGTGTTGTATGTAGTAAGTAACAGTGATAGGAGAGTTTTTTATTCAGTCATCACTCACAATACAATAAACAGTATGCAGCATACATTATACAGTATAACATACAATAAATATGAACACTTCAGACAGTAGAAACACTCAAGGCACAGGCAGAAGAAATCTGCTTACACATGCCTGTCCTACATTCATATCACTTTAATATTTACCTTTATTTAACCAGATAAGTCAGTTCTCATAAACAGTGACAATGTGGCCAGGAGGCAGCAACAGGAGCATACAAGACAATAAAACATATACACATCTAAAGCAAGAAAACAAGCTCATACAAAATTTATACACCACAATACATACAGTTTAAATCAGAGTGTTCCAGAGAGGCAAATCCAGAAGCAGGATCAGTGATCTGAGACCAGACGGATAACGAAATTAGGGTGTTGAGTTGGAGCTTGGTTTTGCAACTCGTTCCAGTTACCAGGAGCAGCAAACAGCGAAAGGACGTGTGGACTTTCAGACCACGTTAATGAAGCTGCTAGAGCACAAACTGCTGGAGATGTTGGGGGGGGGGGGACCTGTAGATTACATCACCATCCATCTAAGATGGGAAGGGCTGTTGTTTTAACCAGGGTGTGCTTTGCAGAGTGGGTAAAAGATGCTTTGGCTCCACAGTTTGCTCTCCAAAGTCGGAGCAAGAATTGGTTTTCTGCACTGTAACAGATACTCAGGTACTTGTCAGAGTTGACAAACTGGGGTTCTGACCCATCCAGTAAGTTCCAGTTGAAGTTGAAGTGTATTTTGTTCGTTCATATTGTTTTGTTCATATATGACAAAAGGTGAAGGTTGGAAAAGGCATGTTGGAGCCGTGTCACAGGCAGGTCAGGGTTAATGTTCAGGAAGGATTAGATGTGTACAAGATGGTGTCGTCAGCATACAAGTGGATGTGAGAGCGGCCTGCAGTGTGAGCAGAAACAACAGTGGAAAAAAAATACAGGAACAAATCATGCACACTTGTAACCTTCACAAACAGCTTCCTGAAGCGTTCTTTTAAAAAACCAAAAGTGAGTTAAACATGTTTAAATTTATATTAGCGTTGTTTCATAGTAAACTTACAAACATCTCTAAAATCATATTTGTACTGTTTTGAAAAAACATCTGTACACAGTCAGATAGTGACTTTGATTTAGCTCTGAACATTATTTACATTATGTTATATTAATATACCAAATCATTACATTCTGTAAACAATAGATTTGTGTGACTGTAGTAAGCAGCCTTATTAATAACATGTATTGCACATTTTTGTAGTGCAACTATTGAATTTGGAGTTGTTTTAAATGTCAGCCCCCACAATCCTACACAATAAGACAGATTAGGAAGAATAATTGAATAATAACTTCTATACCAAGTGTTATAATTTAATGTATCTCCAGATTTATACATTTTTTCTTTGATATGTTCAATATGTTGTTTCCATTTATTTATGATCAGTCACAACCCCTAGAAATTTGATTTTCATCATCATAGATTTTTAATTCAGTATCCCCAATCAATGTCTGATTTCCAAAAATAACAAAAAATATTTTTCTTGATATTAAAAGACAGTTTATTAACATCAGACCAGGTTTTGAGGATTTTTCGCAGAGCAAAACATGTTTGTATCACCAATTTTAACAATTCAGTTACATTGCAAATGTATAAAGTATAACATGTGCTGCTTCTTATGCACATGGATCAGTTATTTTCTGAACTGCTTCTGAATCTGAACATTTAGACCTAATGAGAAAACATTTATGTACAATATCCTGCATCATTATCCTGCATCCAGCTCTGCCATAATTGGATTTCCAGGAGTGTGTACCAGTCCACTGAAGCATGCTACTTTGATTTTGAACACCGTGAAGGATGATGATCCTTCAGGCCTACATATATTCAGATTTTCCCTTTTCCACTTCCAACTCAATCAGGTGACTGAGGGCTCTTACATGTTTCTCTTCAATCAGATTTGGTCACGACCTCTGTGAGTTGGTCCCCTCCTTGTTCTTCCAGCATGGCTTATTGCGTGACGTGACAAACAGATTCCTCATACATCTCTTCAACTTTTTTATTGTGCAGACTATATCAAATATTTAATGGCTGTGACTAGCGGCTCTATAGGTCGCTCCATCGGTCGGTCAATGATCGCTCTGTTGGTGGGTCCACTTTGGCATCAAAGTCAAACATGTGTGTGTCCACTGAACAGTTGCAACTGCCCCCTGGTGGACCCATGGTCAAAATAATGCTGCAAAAGTGTCCTCTTGGTTGTCCCTAAGGTAGATAAAAAGATACTGTGCCCTCTAGGGTGCACTGCCAGTGGACAAACCACGATAAAGTGCCCTCGACTACACCCTTCCATTAGCCAGTCCTCTAAAAGGGGCCATGGTAGTGGGAGTGGCCTATTGTAAAAACTTTGGCCTTGAAAAATCTTTAACACCTGATGAAAAACGTGAATTCATTTATATTTTTAATATATATTACACAGAACTTCATCACTTAAATGTGGTAGAAGTGGTCCATTTTTTCTCTTTTCCGTTCTCTGGCTGTTGTCACGACCAATGTCTAACTTGGTAAGTTTTAAGAAAATTAATATCGCCATCCTAAAAAGAACCTTCACGAGTTACTGAGGGCCGCTGTTTAACATCTTCAATCCAATTATCCATGTCGTCACTATTACCCGCAATTTCCACCAGGCACAGCTGTGTCGTGTTACGGCCACGCCGCAGTAGCGGCCATTCTACACAATGCTTGTAATTCCACCAGAAGCACCACGGCGCATCCCAGAAGCAGATCTCCACTCCGCCTCAAATATGCACTGAGTCTATTTTTGATGGATGCCGCATCAATTAGCACAGAGTAGACTGAACAGGCAGGAAGTCAGGCACAGAAAAGGCAAGGAGAATCTGGTTAATTTTCAAAATAAAAGACCTCGCGCAGACTTACGAACATAAAGACAAACAGAAAAGAAACTGTTTAACCACTATGCTTGCTTATCCATGGTAGAAGCACAAAGAGCAAGGAAAGAAGACATAATCAACAAAATCTGAGCAAGTAAACATAATCAGGTGAGCAAAATGCTCCGCTGCTGAAATGCCTCTGAAATGCTGCTGGTGGGGCTTTCAGCTGTGCGGAGGACGGATCAGAACTGTGGCACAGACATGCTGTGCTTGGTGGAATCAATCGGTTAGCAAGCCACAGCAGACACTGTGTCTAGAAGAGAACCCCAGATCTGCAAGGTCTTGTGAGAGTGAACATTTTGACCAGAACTAGGAAGTTTCACAAATTTGGGGTTCTCTTGTAGACCCAACCAGCAGACTCCAAGAGTGACGGACCCAATGTGCAACCGCAGCAATGGCGACACTGCAAGATGGTGGAACGCTTTGACTTTTTACCACTAAAACAAGGTGCTATATTACGCAGAAAGTCTTTGGGAGTTCAGTAGTTGCAAACAGATGTGTTCAATTCACCATTAACTATAAAAATCAATGTTCAATGAAGTGCTGTCTTAGCACATTCATGGACAACACTGAAATCATGCATGGTGCACATGGTGGTGACTGTGACACAGATCTGCAACAAACTAATACTGGCCTGCTGATTTATCAGTCTAGTTCTAATTTCAGGTAAATTTAGGACATTTGTTGCTGCATTTAGGTAGCACTTCTATCTAAATCGCTCAACAATTATCCTCTCATTTACCCATTTACGCACCGATGGCGACAAGCTGCCATGCGAGGCACCAACCCAACCATCTGGAGCGACTGTGGTTCACTTGTCTTGCTCAAGAATCGAACTGCCAACCCCGCAATTAACGGCTGACTCGCTCTGCCTGCTGAGCCGCAGCCGTCAGTTCATCCCAAATGACTGTGTATTCTACTGTAGAGAGATAAAAATACCTGCCCGTCGTTTGTGTTTCTGCAGTTCTTTGAAGGCTGAGCAGAATTACCTCTTCTGTAAGTGTTCTGAATATGATTTTTTTTAATAAACCATTCAATCATCGAGGCACGAGCTGAATTTCAAATGACTGAAAATTCCAAATCAATAGACCAACTCTGTTTTAAAGTTCTGCAGCTTCCTATCAATTATTAATGCTAAAACTTTTATGAAACTCTTCTATCTATATTGTTTTTTTATGTGGTCATTATGATATGTTCCGGTTTATTGAGTGTTCAGACGAGGCCTGTAATATTGGACTAAATGTAAACTTAACTATTGCTTTGGATTCGATGCCATACGGATGAATACCTTTGTGTTTCATATGCAGTATTTTGTGCAGGGCAGGGGTGGATGATATGAGCTGAGCGTCTGCGTGGCCCCTCAAGCCTAAACGATATTGGTCCACACTGGGGGTCCTTAGTGATAGAGGTGGTAATAAAATAAAGATGAGACTGGGCCCGTGATATTTACAGAAGGACAATGCGATTACGAGAGGACTGTTAGTTCTGCTATGAAGCTCTTGGGTTGTGATGAAAAGCAAGGGGAAGATATTAAACCCGAACCGTTTTGTAAAAGCCTGCCTTTTGCCATCCGCACCTGCCTCCGAGAGAACCTCGGTGTCATGTAAATAAAGAGAGAAAGGAAGGAGGATGATTGCTTTAGAGGGAGAGGGACAGCAAAGGGATGGAGGTGTGTGGAGGGGGGGCTGGTGCTGAAAGAAAGCGAAAAAAGGCTGGAAAATGTGTCAGTGAAATATATAGAGAAGGTAAATGGAATCTTCTGAGAAATGAAGGATGAAGGACGGCATATTGAAACCTGGGAGGGAGAACGTCGGGGGCCGAGGTAAAGATGAAAAGTGAGTGGGTGTGAGAATGACAGTCAGAGGCTGAGGCTCCGCTCAGTATTCGGGGCAGGGCGGAGGTTTGGATGTGGTCAGTCAAGCTGCTGCATTCAGCTGCTTTAGACGCACAGCTCCTATAAACCTGTGCTGAATCAATACCTCCAGTATCAACCGAACCGCCTCGACCAGGCTCAGTCTCATCAAAACTGCACACAGTCCTAATAAAAATCCACAAACACGACCGTGATCCTGACTGTGGGTTTGTAATAAAAACATAAAAGATGATATTTTTAATATTTCAGAATGTAATATCTGTTATGTTCGGTTTATGCTCCGATAACATCTCACAGCTGCAGTGTTTTTAACGCTGCTGCGGCCAAAACAGGAACAGCGGTGTCACGTTTAATTCTGCTGCCCATTTTCATGCTAAACAGATGAACTCACACTCTTACAAATAAGAGTTCTAAAAGGGTTCCTCTTCAGGGGTTAAGGTTCTGCCCAGAACCACTGGCTTCTGGAGAACCTTTTTTGAAGAAAGGTTTTTTGTAAGATTAGAGTTCCATTAAGAACCCTTTTCATCCAAAGATCTTTTTAGAAGAAAATGATCTTTAAGAACTCTTTCATGAAGGTTTGTTAAGGGAAAAAAAGGTTCTCCCTAGAACCCTCTGAGTGTGTTCTAGATAAAACTTTGGAATATAAACAGGTTCTCATAGAATGCCCTGGGTGTGTGCTAGATAAACCCTCGAAATATGAAAAGTTTCTTCATAGAACCCTCTGATTGTGTTCTTGATAAACCTTTAGGATATAAAAAGGTTCTCATGTTGAACCCCTGAGTGGTTCTAGATAAAACCCTTGGAATATAAATAAGTTCTCATAGAACCCACTGAGTGTGTTCTAGATAATACCCTTGGAATATAAAAAGGTTCTCATAGAACCCACTGAGTGTGTTCTAGATAATACCCTTGGAATATGAAAAAGGTTCTTCATAGAACCCACTGAGTGTGTTCTAGATAATACCTTTGGAATATAAAAAGGTTCTCATAGAACCCACTGAGTGTGTTCTAGATAATACCTTTGGAATATAAAAAGATTCTCATAGAACCCACTGAGTGTGTTCTAGATAATACCCTTGGAATATAAAAAGGTTCTCATAGAACCCACTGAGTGTGTTCTAGATAATACCCTTGGAATATGAAAAGGTTCTTCATAGAACCCACTGAGTGTGTTCTAGATAATACCTTTGGAATATAAAAAGATTCTCATAGAACCCACTGAGTGTGTTCTAGATAATACCCTTGGAATATAAAAAGGTTCTCATAGAACCCACTGAGTGTGTTCTAGATAATACCCTTGGAATATGAAAAGGTTCTTCATAGAACCCACTGAGTGTGTTCTAGATAATACCTTTGGAATATAAAAAGATTCTCATAGAATGTCCTTGATAAAAGCTTCAGAATATGAAAAGGTTCTCATACAACCCCGAGTGTGTTCTAGATAAAACCCCTTGAATAGAAAAGAACACTCACAGAATGCCTTGGGTGTGTTCTAGATAAAATCGTTGGAATACAAAAAGGTTCTCGGGGAACCCCTTGAGTATGCTCTTGATAAAACTATTGAAATATAAAAAGGTTCTTGTAGGATGCTCTGGGTGGGTTCTAGTTGGCACCTTTGAGAAGGTGGACAGTTTTTCGATATAACCACTAGAGAGAGTTCTGGGTGGAACCATTCAGTTCTCTGTAGAACCTCTCATAGGGGTGAACTTTCACAGATGGTTCTAGGTATAACCCTTCATGTTGGGTTCCAGGTAGAACCCATCATAACGCTGCAGGGAAGCACTGCAGCTTGTGTACCACACTGTCACTAAATTCCATTTAAGCACGTTCTGCTGTGAGTTCTCGCTGTACATTAGTGATGTTATTCATGTCTGCTGTGCTTTACCAGAGGAGCAGAACCATGATTAATGCTGTTGGTTCCACCTGTGTTTTTTTTCTGCTATCACAAGTCAAAATGTGAAAAAGCCTGAAAGCCTCCATTAAGCAGCTAATTTGAGTTAAAACAGCTTTTTACACCGAAGACATTTTGACATGTCACAGCAGGAAAAGAACAGGTGTAAAGAATAAAATTAATCATCTGTGTAGTCGCTTTAGTTTCCTGCTACTCCTGGTATTCAGCATCATAGATAGATAGATAGATAGATAGATAGATAGATAGATTAGATAGATAGATAGATAGAGGTTTTGCAGACTGACAAAATAACCCTGAATCCTCAGTTGGCCTGAGGGTGAGTAGATAATGTCTGAATTTTCATTTTTGGGTGAACTATCCCTTTAAGAATAACTCTATAGAAATAACAAAGGTCATATAGAGGCATAAGTATTAAACTGAGACTGTTACATAACCAGTTAAAAACTCCTCGCCGTAGCTGCTATTATGAAACCTAATTAAGGGTTCTGTCCTCATCTGAACTTCTGTTTATTTGAGGACAAAAACCTGAATAATATGGAACCGCTGCTCACTGTGAGGTTCCCTCGCTCAGGTTCTACAAATTAATAAGAAGTCTAATAGGAAGTGTCCGGGGTCACTGAAAGTATCTTGTAATAGTTTGGGGGTCTGTGCGCCGGGCCACTTCCAGGGGCTTGAAGGTCACAGCGCTCTACCAGTGTTAAAAGCTACGCGGCCATTTCTGCCCTGCTAATAGAATTAGCAGGCCATCTGTTTTCGTGCGGTGTGCCAGCCCGGAACCCCTGCTAATTATGTTATAATATCCCGTTCAACGGCAGTCGTCTTTTTAATATTCCCCCAGCAAACACTCCGGGGGCAGGCTCCAATAAAAGCAGGTGGCTGGAGACAGAGATGCAGAAACACAAACCCACATGCTCTGTTCTAATGAAATAACACTGTAGCTGAAAGTGTATATCTTACCCGAACTGGGAAATATGTTCAGAGGCTGAGCCATGTTGCCAGGCGACTGCTGCCTGGAACGGCGTGCGTGTCTGTGGTGACAGACAGATGGAGGGAGGAAGGACGTGGTGAAGCCAAGAGGCTGGAGTTACAGTGTCTCTAAGTCTGTGTGTGTGTGTGTGTGTGTGTGTTTGGAAGAGATTGTTGTTGTTGTTGTTGCTTGGCTGTCGTCTCTGCGGCTATGATAGCAGTGTTTGCAGTGTCGCACTTTAGCACATCAGGGGAGGTGAGCAACACCATTTAATAATCTGGCCGGGTCCCCTCATCAGTAAAACGCTATTACCGCTCTCTGCACTGCAAACATTGTTTACAGCATGTCTGCTATTACAGTTTAATTATTGGGATATTCTGGGATGCCAGCGTGGCCTTTCTTGTTTGCACTGTTGGTGGTTTGTAATCTGACTTTTTTTTTTCCATTTTTTTTTTCTTTACAAGGCCTGGCTTTGTTTTCTTGTTGTTTCCTCTGCGTGCCCTTGTGTTTGCAGATTGACCTTGCTCCAGACAAAGTGAGACAGAGACTCACCCGAGCGCTCACAGTGTGCCTCATTAAATTAGAGCACTGTCAGAGGGGAGTTGAAATAATGCTGCTACGCCCATTGTCTGTCCCTCTTTGTCATCCGAATGAGGCCCGTTACATTTCCCCTCCTCTCTCACAGATGTAACCACCGATGCCGTTCACGGGGGACGTGGCACTTTCGCTCCTCAGCGTGACTCGGCTTATGAATATCTCAGCAGTCCGCCCAGCTTACCTGGCACTCGTCTTACAGGTGGATGTTCGTGTCGTTTTATTATTTCATCATGCGACCATCTGGGTGTGTGAGAGGCTGCTGAGGAGACACAATACGCATGTTCAATTAAATTAGGATTTACACAAGATTCAGTATTGCACACGTAAACAGGTTTGCGACTGGAAAATGTGCACACGTGCAGACAGGCAAACACTCAAGAATTACAGCATAATATTACAGCCATAAAAACCAAAAGGGAGGGTTTTATAGGATGCACAGGGACATGAGTGCTTTCTGAAATACTCTCAAACAGAGGCAGGCTGTCTGAGGGGCAGGGCAAAAAATAAAAAATAAAAAGGACATCACCTGTACAAGATGGGGCAACTGAGAGGTGGAACGTGTGATGCATTCATGGTGAAACAGATCAAATCCCTGGTTTACATTAAAATGTTTTATTATGTGAATTAAATGAACCTCTAATAAAAAACACTCAGGGAACTACTTACTTTTTAACCATTTAGAGGCAAGTAGTTAGAGGCAAGAGCTCCTTAGAGGGCATTTTATCCCATTTTGTCTACTGCAAGAGCACCTTATGCTGGAAATATGTTTGCTTTTAACTACGCGTTCGCATACGCACCCCAACGCATCCCGACACTTCATGGCTGCCTCGCGTATCCTGCGTCCATTTGGAGCGATGGTTGTGCGCGTCCTCAGAAATTAACACTACGCATACGCGAATGCAAACACATGGTTAAACAGCAAGTATATCTCCGGCCTTAGAGGGCATTTTATCCAGTTTTCTCCACTAGAAGGGCTCCTTAGAGGGTACTTCATCACGTTTTGTCCACCAGAAATGCACCTTGAAGGGCACTTTAACACATTTTATCCACTAGAAGGACTTCCTAGAGGGTACTGTATCATGTTTTGTCCACTTCCTGGGCACCTTAAAAAGCATTTTATCATGTTTGGACTATATAGAGCACAAGAGAGGACACTTTACCACATTTTGTCCACTGGAAGGACACCTTAGATAGCACTTGCCCATGTTTTGTCCAACGAAAGGGCACCTTAAAGGTCACGTTATCATGTTTGGTCCACCAGAAGGGGACCCTGGTGGCCACTTAATCACATTTTGTCCATTTGATGAGTTTCATGGGGGCAGCCAAGAGGACACTTTTGCAGAATTTTTTTGAACTACCACGGGTAGCAACCACCCCCCTTGAGTCCGCCAGCGCTCTCTAAAGCATCACACATACATGATGATAGAAAAACATGAAAGAATGCTAATTAAACTCATTGTTTTGCATGTGGCCGCATCAACTAATAAACCACGTCCTGTTGTGTTTTATTTGAACTATTTTCACCCTCCAGGCTTGTTTTGTTTTTGACCATTCATGCTGGTTGGAGGAAACTGTACGCAGTCACATCATCATGATATGGGATCAATTTAAAGGAAGATGAAAAGCAGTGGCATCCCTCTGATCTCAATTTTTTTCACATGCACCCTCCTCATTAACTCTAAATCTTAAGGAACAGCGCAGAGAAGATGGAGGCATTTTATCTCCTCAAACATCCCCCTCGTTAAATGTGAACAAATTGCCCGCTGATTAACATGTCAGGAAACCGGCCACGGCATGGGCCTACTGTAGCTGCTCCACAATGACGCTACAAGAACAGAGAGATAAGGAAAAGAGAAAAGAGGGAGAATTAATATCCCTTTGAAACTGACAGCGGATATGCGGCATTACTATGCTGCTGCCGTATCTTTGTGTCTGACCAGTCGTGTTGATTGGGATTTCTCCCCCGAGGTAAAAGACCCTCTGACAGGATCCGAGGCTTTAGCCTACCGTCAGACGCCTGTCTGTAATTTGTGATTACAGCACAAGCAGAAGGGGTGGCAGGGATTAATTCAATCCAACACACAAATCTGATTCCCCACATTTGCATATTAATGAGAAAAAACGTTGAGTGTTTTTGGCAGCTGGCAAAACAGAAGATGGTGAAAACTTAGAAATCTGGATATTTACTGCTCTTGTGTCTGGCGAGTTGAGGTCAGTGTCTGGTTTTGCATGCATTTGCATACATTTACATCTAAATGAAGTGATATACTTGTAGATATTCCAGCGGCTTTGTGCCTCTTGCCCTGTCACTGTTTCCTGTTCAATTATTACAGTTTACACACTGATCACTCATTCTTAAGGTTCCTGAGCAGAGTTTGTTTTCAGCAGTTGCAGAGGCCGTAGTGTATGTTTCATAAAGGCAGACAGTCGACTGACCCTGGCCAAGATGGAGGAGGAAAGTCAACAATCTCCCGACTCATTCATGCGGTTACAGTCATTACCCTCTGATTACTGACTGTAAATGATTAATGAAGCTGGTGTTACAGTTAGAAGTTACAACCAGTTACATGATGCTGCTGCGGTTTATAACAATATTGTCCTCCGGGATGCTCGATTCATTACGGGTCAGTTTAGTGAAATTGGCGTCTAAATAAATGTTATCTATATTTGCAGCAAAGGTGACACCTTCTTGAGAATGTAGGATGATATGAAAACATACTAGAGACAGACAGATTTTTCATGTCTCAAACAGACACTTTTTCCTGAAATCCACAGTAATTAATAGTAGATTATCACAGCAGCTTTAAGTTCAAAGCTTTAAGTCCTGCAATGCTTTTTTTTTTTTTTTTGGTAATTATGTTTATTAGAGATTGGCAGAACAGTAAGCAGACATCATTGCAGATATTTCGCCTCTCCCTGTTTTTCCCTCACAGCGTGGTAGATGAGTTTTCAAAACAAATTTGTAGAGAAAATAACAATAATCATAATAACAATAATAATAAATACACTCAATTCAGCTCTTTTTGACTGTGCTATATGGGGAGGAAAAAACACAACTAAGAGAAAACGGTAAGAATAAAACAACAACAACAACAACAAAAAACCCACACAAAAAAAAACCCCAAAAAAAATCAGCAAGACCCTGTTCTGGATTGTACACTGCTTTTTTTTCATACCCTGGTACCCATAATAATCCAAGTCTCCTAAAGTCCCGTCTACTATAAATAAAACTCATTTGAACATCTGCTACACAATCGGAGATTATGTGGGTTGAGGTTGAATACAAAGAGTTCTGTTAGCCGGGGACAGATGTAACAATGAGAGGTGATTTGCTGAAATTAGATCTCCACTATCCAATTTATGAAGGGACATTATTAAAGAAAAAAGAATGATGCAGATACACACCACTTCTCCTGTGAGCTCAGAAAGGAAATGGAAATGCACGATGCTGATGAAATGACCTCAGCTCGTTTCTGATTGGTCAGACTGGCTGTGTTGCAACAAACCCAGAGTAAACATACCCTGGTCACCCCTACATGTTGTTTACAAACTGTTTATCCATCACATTTTACATGCTTAAGTAAACACCTGTTTACAACCTGTTCTCATCTTGTATATACATTTACCACATTAGAATATGTTATATTTTTATCATATATTTTTATGTCTCCATATTTGTATGAGTGCTGTTGGAGGAAGCCTGAAGAGTTTCATGGTCAATGACTGATTCACTGAAAATACGACAGTATGGAACTTGAAGTTCCTTCACACATGCAGTGGATAACATATAGAGGCAAAGAATGCCAGGATGCAAAGCTCCATTTTCTCTGCAGAGCCCATTATTTTCAAGTCAGAGAGTATTACCTTGGCTACTTACTGCAGGCAAGAACTGGAGATATGTTTATCTGGCAATTTAGAAGCATCAGTATTGTTGCTATGAATACTTGCAGTTTAATATGCCTTCAGCATTGTGTCACAACACCGGTTAAACTATAGACCTTCTCCTCAGCAGTCATTATGACATGAAGTAGTAGGTCTGAGCACCAATGATATTAATTATGCTTCCATTCCATTCAGGTCAGACACAGTCAGGGTGCTGCTGTTATCCAAACACTAAAAGCTCTCCTACACTAAATGGCACAGGCCCCTAATCCTACTAATATAATCTGCCATTTAAATATTTTCCTGGAAATGCCCCGTATTTTTAACCTCTCTGAAAAAAATCGGGCATAGCATTGTGTTATATTACCGCTGATGCAAACTGAACGTTTCTTATTGCTGCAGCTTCAAATTAAAAGCATGTAACTAGCCAAACCAGTGTTGACTTTTGTTTTGCAGTCTTAGGAAACACAGTGAGAATTATTGCCTTACTTCTTTATTTTGCTGCCAGCAGAATTCTGGGACCTGTAGTAGGCTATTAAACCACATCTGCTGATACCTTCAGTAACTACAAGATCAGCTTCAAGCTGATCAATATTTGCTGCTGATCCAGACTGCATTCTACCGTCATGTTTCCAGAATTACAAAATTTGAACCTGTGGAGCTCTGGGAGCATTTTCTAGATAATTATCTAATGTTATTATGGATTTCCCATGTTAAATTTTGTAAGAAAGTGAAAATAATATAATAATAGGCTAACTGAGCCTTATTTATTTATTTTTTTTTAAATAATTTGAAAGTCAGATGGCCCGGGGCGAGGTGCTGGAAGCTTTTCCTTATTTTCAAATCCCAGCATTGACAGGTATGCATGTTGCGTAGAGAGTTGCTGGCGTTTCCAGCCTTACTTAAAATTAAAATGATCAGTTCACACACACTGTAGTCTAACTCTTGTTACAAGTTTACAGCAGTGTGGATGCTTGAGCTGATGTCATTGTTTAACCAGGCGCGACTGTCAGAAAAATACAGAATAGATGAACTTGAAGGCGCACAATTCTGATGGATCTGACAATTTGAAACTTGTTCTCAGTGTTCCGATTCCCATCCAAAGTCATGATGCAAACACTTTGGTCAGGCTGGGAAATACTTCAGCTCTGTGGTATTGTGGTTATGAGCTGTGGTCGTTAGCTTCGGCAGCATTGACGCCTCCATCGCTTCCTAAACCCGGCTGATCGCTCCACGTTGCTCGGGTCCAGATTGTGTGATTTCTTGCGGTTGTGACTGACTGGCTGACTCATGCAAAAAGAGCCGTCGCTGCATCCAGAGAGGTAACATTTCTCTGCAGCAGCCTTGAGTAAAGCTGGCTCTCGGTCGCTCCGTTGCAGTCGGATGCAGTTGTGGTTTATGAGCCACGCGGCCAGCCCATTAAACCCGGCGCTCTTTTGTAAAGGTTGTCTGCCTCTTAAACGGTGTCATCTTTATTGATGTGTTTCTCTCTCGGCCCCCCTCCTCTCATGAACAGAAATATGTGATATGGCCCTGGTTTAAATTCAGTTCTCCAACACGAGCTGTTTATTATGGCAGACAAGCGACTATAGAGCCATAGCTTTAGAGCACAAAAAAAGTGTGTGTGTGGAGTGAGGAGGAGGAAGAGGGGGGGGTGACTGTCCCAGCATGAAATGATACAGCAAATTAATGTCTTCCTTTCATAGATAGCTACACAACCACACACAGAAATACACACAGCAGTGGCTCCACATGCCACATCCCGCTTAGCCCTGACAATATAGCAGCTGTAAAAGTGGCCGCCTCTGTGATCGGACGCACAAATCACAGCGGGAGAGATGAGATGGTGCCGTCCCGCCGCTCAGAGAGCCGGGGAGGGGCCGCGGTAGAGGACAAGCTGTCAGTCTCCGGTCTGCCACGAAAAAAAAAAAAAAAGAAGAGAAGTCACTCCTCTTCTGCGGCTTCCCTCTGCATGCATCAATGTCATCTTTCAGAGGACCACTTTGCTGTATATGGCCATTCAGCTGCTCTTTATCTGTGAGAGCGGCCATCTCGGTTTGCTCCAGCGTACTTATGATGCTAACCTGCCGTCTCAATTCCGCTCCTGTTTGGTTTTGCTTCCACATTATCTTTTATGCTCCTTTCTTGCGGAGTCACCTTTGACATCAATTTCACGTGGTTCATCGGGGGTGCTTTTCGGAGCCGTGGTGCCAATATAAATGTAATACACTGAGTAATAACTCCGGCTAAGTATTGATCCTCTGGGATTTCTACACTGTGTTAAGTACTCCATCTCATCGGCTTCAATCTTTACATGGCAGACACTGTGGTGTGTGTGTGTGTGTGTGTGTCCCTGGTTATTTTGTGGCTGCTCTGTGCACGATCATGACCACACACACACACATCAAAGGGTCTGTGTTTGCTGTGGAGGCGTGGATGAGTAGAGTCAGGGGATGGAGGAACAGACCTGATTAGCAGTGTAAGCTCTCGCCATGCTGTTGGAGTCAGTCCCCTACCTCAACACTCCCCAACTCCTCGCCCACACCCCCCGAACACCCCCCCACTCCCCAGAGCTGCTAATGACTGCTAATTGTGGCACGGCAGGGGAGAGATGCTAAAAACCGGATATCACCAGCCATGTCTGGCATCGCCACTGCCCGCCGGCTGGGAGGCCGGTGGCCCCTCATCTGTCAGCTCCATCTATCAGGAAGTTGACTCAACTTCTGTGCCTTTAGGAAGGAAGCCTGAAAAACAATGTTTGCATCAGTACCACTGTTAAAGCAAAAATTCGTCACTTTTCATGTGGATGTCCAGTCTGTGTAGATGGTAAATGATGGCAATAAATTCCTCAGTTGGTGCTACAATTTGATCTTCTGCTGCAGAATCTGTTGTTCTTTCTGCAACCAGTGATTTCAAAGTGATCTAAGGAAGAACTAGGCTATTTAAGCTTCGTCTCTGCCTATGGGGGGCCAGGGGACGTGCTAGACGAGTACTTTTGTCACATAATGCCATGTTCTGGCCCACACATCAATATACCTACACAACAGAATAGATTGATTGTCAGTTACTCCCAAAACAACATGAAGAGGACCATCAGCGACAGGCTTTTTTTTTTAAAATTGTGCATTTACAGACAACAAACAGAAAAACAAAAACAAACAAACAAAATAAAAATAAAAAACTTCAAAAAACAGATTTAGTCACCCTGCTTGTGTATAGTGTTACTCATAGACATGACAGACAGACAGAAAGAAACACGGGCTGAGAGACAGACGGACGAGACAGAGAGACAAGCAGACAGACTCCAGAGATTTATAATTAATCTTAACAGGTTTTTTATGTACAACATTAATATTAGTTGCTATAATACATATAAATATATGTATGAATAAATAAACAGAGACAAAACAACCAAAATAAATAAATAAATAAATAAATAAACAAAAGATGATAGAAAGACAAAAGGGTGTGATGCGTTTTTAGTTCACAGACAGAGTCAGGGTTTTCAGAAAGGGAGACCAGGTATCATGAAAAGCAACAGGCTTAATGGACCTTAATTATGTTTTGGAAGTCATGTGACATATCTCATGTGACATAACACATGTGGTTTACGTTGTAAAACGGTCGCACTAGGTTAGGCGTAGACACTAAAACTACTTGGTTAGGGTTAGGAGAACACTGGGTTAAAATAATGTTACGTATGTCATGTGACAGCTTAACTAACTACTGACAATACACTTGTGGTTTATGTTGTAAAATGGTCACAGTTTGGTTAGGTGTATACATGTCACTTGCGCGACAGAAGTGGCGTGACATCACGTCCATAATGACATTTTAAGTTACACACAACTTTAAATAACTCTATGTTTACCACTCAAAGCCCGTCTCCTGGATTGAAGCCCCGTGCTTGTTTGAGTTGTCAATCCACCCGACGTTCTCTAAATGCAGACTCTCTCTCTTTATACTTCTCCTGACATCCTTACTACATCAACCAATACTGCTCATGAAGTCACAAGCTCCCCTGCAATGCATCCTGGTACATGTAAGCACTGCCGGCATGGCATCCGTACAAGAAATGCAGAATTTTTCCTTTAAAAGGGACAATTCACTCTGTTTACAATGCTCTGTCATTATAACTTTGGAGAAATTGTTCTCACTAAGCTGGAAATCAGAACATCATCAAGTTCTCATTGACCCTGAATTAAATTTGTAGACTCAGAGAATTATTTTCTGAAAAAAGTTTAATCATCAAAATTAGTTTAATTCGAATGCAGCGTTTCCAGCTAATATCAGAAAATGTTCTTGTATCGCAGCAGAATCTCAGCTGCTACAAGCTGTTATTGCCACCTTATCATGCAACTGTCTGTCTGTCTGCTCTTCCAATTAAAGGGGCAGTGCACCAATTTTACACATGAAGTTCAGTTTACAAATACTAATCAGCCATAATCTTCAAAAACTTTGGAGGGAGTTTTCTAAAGCTGGAATAAAAAAAAACATAATGATGCCACCAGGGTTATTTTTGGGCTTAAAACTTCCAAACTGGAGGTGTTTGACAGAAGTGGATATTGAAGGCAAATGCCACCTTCAGATGGAACTTGTGAGTTGTGGAAGTCATGTAGCTTAAACAAAATGCTAACACTGCTACTGGCAACATGGATGCCAAAACCGTCGCCATCTAGAAGCCACAGACGCTAACAATTTAGTAAGCTAGCAAGCAGTTAACATATTACAGAAAACAAAGTTACCACCCAGTGAAAAATGAACTTCCATCACCACCATCTCTAAAAACATCTGAGCTTTCAGAAAATTTCTGCTTCGAAGGTTGTGCATACCAAAAAGAGAGGGGCCGTTTATTTGGACATGGTAAACACAAACTCATCTGGAGGCAACAAAAGTCACTGTTGAATTATGGGAATTGTAGGATCCAGCATTTTTGGAGTGTGACTCATACTAGGCACTGAAAGCTCAGGATATCTGCTTCAATTTAGACTGTTTGAGGGACACTTTTAGGACTGAATGTTATACAAATGCACTCATAAAATTGATCTGTACATTATTTAAAAATAGCTATAAAATAAATGTATTAGGTTGGATTTTCTTCTCAATGTTAAATTAGGTGATTTATGACCTTTATTAGTGACCAGCAGGAAGAGAACATGGATAGATCACAGTTTACAGCCTTTGGTCACAAGCCAGTGTGATCTAAAATTCATTTTTATATCAGCGATTAAAAGCAGGGGAATGTCTAATGAAGAAATAATAAATGCCACGGTGCAAAATCCAATCATTTAAAAAAACTGAACTCTTCTCAAACACTGAGAGGCTTAAAATACCAAGTAGTTTGAGCTCATCCATAAGCCTCTGTGGATCTTTGAAGAGACGCAACTTTTGAAGCAATTTTCTGTGACAAACAAGTCACATTAAACTTAGTTTAGAGCCACTTAAAGCAGTAATTCAAGAGTTTCTTGTGTATTTCAAACAAACCCCTGATGCTGCTGCCAGGAAGTAAAAATACATCAATATTTCCAAGGAACAAGCACCAAGCACTGAGTGTTCAGAACAGCAAATATAGAAACTTTCAAGAACTGGCTACAGTTTGAATCTGTGCTGTATGTGGATTTCAATCATCACTAAAGAGGAAAACAACATTTTTATTTATGGAAATTATCATTATTGTCAGAAGATGTATAGATCTTTTTGGGGATTTTTGTCCCCAGTTGTCTTTGTCCTAATATGATGAACGACATGATGGGCAGCTCTCTGGGCTGCTTTCAAAGACCATCATCAATATCTATCTTTTTTTTTCCTTTTCTTTCTTTTTTTTTTTTTTTTGTTTTACAGAAATCGGTGGAAATGGTGCCTGTGGTGATATGTTTGTTGAGTGAAAGTCCTGTCATTCTCCGCTCTGTCAGGGCCGGAGGTGTAGCGCACACCCCCGACAGCTTCCAGCTCTCCGACAAATTTTGATGATGTCTGCAGCCGCGATGTGATAAATTGTAAACAATAATTCTGTGCTTGCATTTTGAATTGCTGGTGGAGATGAAAGTAATTTAGATCGCCTCTGCTGTTATGAAGTTATTAAGCATCACGCGGCCATGCTGTGTTTGTTTTTGAGATTTTCACTGGTTGATATTACCTCATTTTTTGAACCGTTGACAATCAGTTGTTGATTTGCAACATAATTTACTGAACATTTTGTGAGATAAAATATTTGAACATACAGTACATGAGAAGTGTTAAGCCTCCAGTTACAAATGATGTGAGCTCTTTTTCTGGGAGGAAAAGTCCAGGGACAGCAGCTAAAGCATTTCTAAATAGAGATGTCCACTTTTTGTCCAATTCCATATCTGAATTTGGATATCTGCCAACACTGATACTATTCTGATACCAGTGTTCTTTTTTTTTCTTGATGTTTACAATAATTTTCCTTGATGTGAGGACCCAATTAGAGTTGCTTGGATTATGGCCAAGCAGCCCCCATGGCATGTTTCACCGATACACACGAAAAGCACATACCTTTATCACCCCGAGACGCACAAAAAAAGTCTTGTCATCTAAACCCAACAGGAAGTCGTCCATTTTGAATGTCGTGGTCAATTTTGGCAATTTCAACGTGTTGTATTTTAACAAAATTCGTCCTGCAGAAATAATCGGAAGGACTTCAAAATCAGTGTGTGCCATCTAGACTACCTTGTAATCTACAGTTACTGAAATATTTGGTCAGCGTTAAACAATGTGGCCGTGGCATGGTGTTGAGTATTCACGTCTCGCCACGAAACAGGAATTTCTGCGCCAAACTTCACATGTTTGATAATAGTCCCGCCCTGAACACATTTACATGACAATCTGGGGTCATAGTCATAACACAACCAAGTGGAGACAGGAAGTGATAACGAAACCCTTCCTTCAGTGTCAAAAGGGTGTGAAAATTCAGCTCCTTGTCCACCAGTCGGTGTCTGGCAACATGGTCGCGGTACGCCCTGTTGTGTGCAGGGGTGCGAGGGCCTGTCCAATGCTGCTTGCAGCTTTAATTTATCGTTAGCAGTAGTAGTATTAAATGAGGATGAAAGTGAACTTAAGTCTGGAAAGCTTGTGTAGTTTGTATAATCTAACTTGTGTAATGGCATCTGTAGGATTCTGACTTGTGACGTCCCCTGTCAGTTGCAAGTGCAAGCTGGTTATTCAGATTGAAATGTTCATTCATTGTTAGTTAGTTAGCGAGATTTTTTCCTCAGAGCTCACTCTGCCTCCCCATCATTTTTTTTTTTTTTTTATTACTGTCATACAGGCAGGGGGCTGTAGGATTCTTTCAAATTGATTAATTCATTAATTAATGCATTTAACTTTCTTCTTTTTAAATAAAAAGGCTGCAGACAATTTAATTGCCATTTATGTTTCTCAAACTGGAAACTGGAGCAAGAGACTTGGCTGGACGCGAGCAGCTGCAGATAAATGCAATCCAACTGGCACCCCATGGCTTAAAAGTTTAAAATATTGATGCATCAGGAATTGTTTTATCATTGAATCGTAGCCGTCTGAATCGGAATCAAATCATGAGTACCCAGAGATTCATTCAGAAATAGTTGGCAACACTGCATGTTTCCATTGTATTACATATAAATGCAGAGTAGAACAGGTCAGTTAAACCCTCAGTTCGCACTGCCTAACATAGTGTTTACAAATAGAAAAACACATGGCAAGCACGTGGCATGACGGAATTCAGATTGGAATGCGGCTCAATGTCACCTGATGAATGCCTCATGTCAATCTCAGGCCACGATCCCCATACTGGAGCAGATCAGTCCCGTCTCTATTTCTAAATTTCAACTCAGCCAGCGTTTGATGGGCGGTTTGCCCTCTGTGCAAATCCACTGTTAAGCTCTGTCCATCCTTTAGTCCCAGCGCCGCCTCGCCCGCTCAATCTCTGACTCTCACCTTCACCAGTCCTTTCAGTCTGTTTCCTTGAGTTTAGCTTGGAGGGAGCCACAGTTGAGCAGGACAAAAGGAGGACATAGCTGTGACAGACAAGCAGGGATATACATTCTCTATATCCTTGGGCATCCTCACTGCATTTTCCTCAAGTGTCAATTATAATAGCAGTGGATGAGAGATCAGAAGCCTGCATGCAACGCTGTGATAAATTTCTATTGCCAACTCTGTGGCGTATTTCATTTGGAATGGGATTTGGCAGAGGGGAGAAAGTAATGTTCAGATGAAGTGCCTGACCTGTTTCTTTGTCCTGTGTTAGCTCTCCCATATCGCTCCATCTCTCATTTCAGCGAGGAAATTTCCCTCTTGTTTCAAACCCAATTTTTCCAAAACTCCCTGCGTCAGCAAGCGGCGGCAGCAGCCCTGCATCCGCCCAGTCGAAAGCACAGTGTCCAATTAAACTCTCATATCCATGCAGAAAAGAATCATTTCTTTCTCTTTCTCTCCCGCACTCCTTCACCCGCTCAATCCATCATTAATATTATTTCCCCCCATTCTCAATTACCTTTCTCTTTCTCAATTACCAAGCCTTGTTAGGAAAACGGACATGCCTGAGCGCAATATGAAATACTAATTAAAACCAAAATGCAGAACACAAATTCAGATCTCACATCAGCACCTTTTTTTCATCTTTTCAATGTTTTTTTTTTTTATTCCAAGCGTCTGCTCCCTGCCCCCCCGCCTCCTCTCCCTCTCCCTGCAGCAGATGGCTGTGGTCAGAGGTGGACAGGTAACAGACGACCCTGTAACTCCCCCCAGAGCACCTGAGCCCTGCCCCTGCCTGATGCCTGTCCCCACCAACCTCCTCCACCCCTCTCCAGCCCAGCCCTTTTGAACACCTCCAGCCACCTCTCTGCTCCTCCATCAGCCCCGGCACACCACCCTTCAACCCCTCCCTACTCCTCAGTCTCCCCCTCCTCCCCTCCCCTCCCTTCTCCTCTCCTCTGGGCTGTAGCGGGCCAGCTCCCCCCTCCTCCCCCCAGTGGTGCAGGCCTTCTGGACGGAGCAGATGGTAAGAGAGGGCCAGGAGGAGACGTCCTCTAACCTGGGAGCCCAGCCAGACCTGGCCCACAGCGAATGCCTGATGCCTGCCTAATAGACCTGGACTGGGCTCGCAAGAAATCATCTCACTCTGTGTGTGTGTGTGTGTGTGCATATGGCCATGTGTGTTTTTCATGAAACCAACATTACTGTGTTCAGCAATTAACTGTGTGTTATTGGAATGAGTGTTATTTAAACATCAGAGTTTGTGCAGATTTGGCTGTGAGGTTTCACTGAACCTTAGAAGTGCCAAAAGACTCAGTGAGTCCAAAACAGTGATTCCACCAGTATTTACTCAAGAAGACAAAAATCCACCAGAATAATGTAATTCAAGTAGCCTGAGACAAAACTTGACTTCGGCTGCTCTACTTGACGCTATTTTCAGAGTTTAGAAGATGGCAGAAGTTGGTAGTTGATTGTTGTGTGTCTTCCCAAAATATCAGTATTTGATGACCTGGGAATGAAACAATCAACTTTTAGTAAATATTCACTCATTCTGAATTTGATGCCTGCAACATGTTCCAAAAAAGTTGGTTCAGCAGCATGTTTACCTCTGTGATACATCAGCTTTTCTTCTAACAATACTCAGTCAGTGTTTGTGAACTGAGGACACTAATTGTTGAAGTTTTGAAAGTGAAATAGATAAAGATATTCAATCAAGACTAACAAAAGGCAAAAACAAAACAATCCCATGTTGAGAGGCAGAACACCAGCAGTCCTCATACCACCAGCCTGTGACTTCTGCTGCTGCACAGGTGCTTTTACACACCTCAATCAGGCCAGATGCACCTCATGAGCAATCAGGGGTGAAGCTGGCGAGAACAAAGGGACACAGCACAGGGAAAACACTCTTTAACACTCTTTTACTATGAAGCCACGCTGTTGGAACACGTGCACAGTGTGTCTTGGCATTGTCCCGCTGAAATAATCAGGGACATCTCTGAAAAAGACGTCATCTAGATGGCAGCATATGTTGCTCCAAAACCTGTATGAACCTTTCAGCATTAATGGGACCTTCACAGATATGAGTTACCCATGATGCCATGCCAGATACTGGCTTCTGAAAGTTTTCCAAAGATTTCAGAGGCCATGTAGTATCTTTATACAATCATGCAGGTTTTTAATGTAGTTTTTATTGTTGTCCTGCCTGAGATTTCTCTGAATCTAGATGATGAAATCACTAAAATCCTGCAGTTCTGTGTTGACAAATGTTCTTAAACTGTTGGACTATTGACCACATGGTTTTCCCACCAAGCAATGAACCTCACCCAATCTGCTTGTGAACAACTGATGCTCTCAGGATGCCCCTTTAATACCAAATCAAGATACTGTCACTTGTTACCGATTACAACCTGCTGAATGCTCCAAACAGCTGTTTTTTGAGTGTTCCACAACTTTCCCAGTCTTTTGTTGCCCCTCTCACAACTTTTCTGGAACGTGCTGCAGCACCAAAGTTAGAATGAGGATTCATTTACAAAAAACAATAAAGTTTATTAGTTTGAACATTAAATATCTCCTCTTTGTACTGTCCTCAATTTGAACACAAGTCGAAAAAGATTTGCAAATCATTGCATTCTGTTTTTATTTGTTTTACACGTCTCAACTTTTCTTGGAATCAGGGTTGTATTTTATTTTATTCTCCACAACCATCTACTAGACGGTGAGAAGTTTTAATTTGAGGATTCAAACGGATGGTGTGTAGCCCTCTGTCTGTGTGTGTGTGTGTGTGTGTGTGTGTGTTAGATTGCAGTTGCATGTAATTAGAAAACATGTAAACTGTTACTATGGTAACATGCACATCTCTTGACTGAGGTTGAAGATCCACGGTGCTCCCCCAATTGCTGAGATGCTTGTGGTGGTGTTTTGATGTTTAATAGGTGCGCTGAGTCTGTCGCTGATCAGAAAGAAAAAGTTCAGCGACAAACTTTGAACTCCAAAACTCAATGCAACTACATATTTAGTTTTTGGATGTTTTGTGAGACACAAACCCAATCTACATGTGGAGGTGAGTTTGATCCCTGTAAGTGCGCAATATGATGGATGTGTTGGGTAGAAAAATATATTGAGTTGAAAGTACATGTGTCCCAGAGGAGAGGCATTTTCTACTGTAGCTGGCGGAGAATAAATGTGTCTACCAAATCTACCTCAGAGAGTTTTCCGATCCTGATAAGCCTTACATCTGTCTGTCTGCTCCCTAATACCCAAAGCTGTGGTTTCAGGGCACGTTCATTGTAAAGAGACGGATATTCTGTCTCCATATGAAGCAGCGCTCCCTGCTCGTTGTTTTCGAAGTGTATTTATGGCTATTCCATAAAATTCATTTAAAATTCATTAATACCACAGGGACAAATTCAATGAGCTCAGCCTAGTTTCCCTCATTTGCCCAGCGAGTCCAAACGGATTGTTGTTCTCCCCAGACGCTGCTCCTCTCCAATCTCTTCCTGTTATTAAATATTCAAATCTCCACTGCAATCACTCTGTTTAGTAAACACTCAGGGGACCTCACCAAGTCTATTAAAGCAGAGATGATTGCAATGGTTTGTTTTTGTTTAGTTTTGTTCCTTGATATCGCCAACATGCTAATTGCTAAAGGATTGTTAGTTAATTGTTTGGCCATCTTGGAGATGTTCCCATCACCTGACTGGGTAGAACGCTTTCATCTGCAACTTGCTCTCGTTTTTGTTCCCCCTCTTACATGTTTGCGTGTAATGTAATATTATATACACCCACCAAAGTGCGCACACGCACTCTCAAAATGATTTCACACTCCCACACCCTTCCTTCTTTGATCTTTTATTCTTAGGTACTCACCCGCCATCAGATGATATGGAGGAACACTGAATGTATCTTCTATTTCCCTGTTTTACATCATTTATCATTCCCGTCCGTTCCGTGGGCTCTTGTCTGATTGTTTCTCGTGCGATCTCCAGTGCCACGCTGTTTTCCAATAAGCGGCATAGTAATTTCTGCATGTTATTAATGGTGGCACACGCCGCCGTACGAGGAGGCTCCAGCTGTGTGGAGGCATGGATGGGCATCACGTGGCCCCCAGTGCCACCCCACGCTCCACGCGAGGACTGCCGCCCCTGCCGAAGCCGCCCGCCGGGGGAGCGTGCGTGCATGCCCTGGAGGTGATGCTAATGGGAGATTTTAACTACATTTCCCTCCTTCCTCCCGTCCTCGCCTCCTCTCCCACTGGTGCTGCGGATATGAGCCTAGAGCAAACACAGGGCACTCTCATTAAGGGACTAGTGCTGGTATTAAATTCGCTGTTATTAGAGAGGCCTGCTTTCATTTCACTGGCACAGCAAACCACAGACACCCACAGGAGACTCAGGGTGAGGACTAGATTACACTCATACACTCAGATGGCTCGTGGTGTGTGCGCGTTTGTTTGTGTTTGTGTGTTCTGGGCCAGAGCTACAAAGGGTGTTGGGAGAAAAATGGGAGTCGAAGTCGCTGCAGCTTTTTTTTTTGTTGTTTGTTTGAGAGTGCCAATTGCATGAAGAGAGACCCCCAGATTAAAAATAATAGACTGTAATGTGGCCGGGCAGAGGGCATCGCTTTAATGGCAGGGTTCCCTGCTGTGTTTTGGCCTCGCCTCATTGGCTCTCTGGCAGAGAGGGGCGTCATTTTTCACATTACTGCTCACCCCCCGCCTGACATGTCAGAGATGGACAAAATCAATATACATACAGCAACAAAGACTCGGGCTCCGCAAAATCAATGCCACTTATTTGATCAAAGAATTTTTCCACAGGCCGGAGCAGAATGTGCACGGATGCTTTTCCAGTGTGGAGGTTTGTATGCAGCAGAGGTGGAGTACTCAACGGATACTCGTGTGGAAAAAAAGACTCTGGAAAAAGTAGAAGTACAAATTCAACATTACTAGAAAGTTAAGGCTCTGAGATGTACTCCAAGTCTAAAAGTAAAGTCGCTCTCTGAGGGACGTTTGTACCAGCTGTTCATGTGCAAAACTTCCTGAACCTCAACTTTTCTCCAGTCGAGCCGCCGTCTCTCGTCTGTTTCATATTGTTACGTCTTTTACGTAGTTTTTAGTGTGTATGCGACTTATACGTCTTTTATGTCTTACACGTTGTTTTTACCTTGTTACATATTTTCTTTTTTTTTTTGTCTTCTTCACGTTTTACGTAGTATTTTGTTGTTACATCTCTTTCATCTTGTTAGTTGTTTTTTGTTTCATACATGTAATTTTTTTGTTACGTCTTTTGTGTCTTATGTCACATTACATCTTTAACATAATTTTTTTGTCTTCTTCGTCTTGTTACGTATGTAGTTTTTAGTGTTGTTACGTTTTTCTCATGTTGATTTTCACCTTGTTACATATTTTTCATTTTGTTTTGTTTTTTTTTTTCTCTGATGTCGTTTTCATCTTGTCACGTGTTTACGTAGTTTTTAGTGTTGTTTAATCTTTTTCATCTTGTTTTTTTATGTCTTATTTGTAGTTTTTTGTTTGTCTCATATCTTTTTGTCTTGTTACATCTTTTACGTTGTTTTTTGTCTTGTTACGTGTTTTATGTTATGTCTTTCTCATCTTGTTAGTTTTTCGTCTTGTCATGTCTTATTTTGTTTTTCACCTTGTTACGTATTTTTCATCTTGTCGTACTTATCTTGTTACGTGTTTTACATAGTTTTTACTGTTTTATTTTTAAGTCTTGTTTACGTCTTATTCGTCTTTATCTTGTTTTGTCTTTTTCATTCTTATTGGTCTTGTTACCTCGTTTTTAATTTTGTTCGCTTTTTTCGTCTTGTCACGTCTTTTACGTTGTTTTTTCCATCTTTTTTTGCATCTTTTTTGTCTTCGTCCAAGGAATTGTCTTTTCTGTTATCGTCCAGTCCATTTAGGTTGAAATCAGTCTTGACTTTGGAAAGGCGGCACACAGTGATGCAAAATAAAAATGATGAATAATTCCTCTATAATGTATTAAAAGTAAAGTAACAAGCCTGTTTTGAAAGGAGTAGGAATCTACGTAAGTACAGTTACAAAGTATTTGTATTTAGTTACTTCCCACCTTCCTCCCACCCCTGTATCCTCCTCGTATGTGGAAGAATTGCCCTCCAGGACATCCTTGCTGCCGCTCCTCCGTCTGCCGATGCTGCTCCTGTCAGCGGCCCCTCAGGGCGCGAAGGGCTGAGTGACGGGAGCGAGCCAAAGTGGCTGTGACAAGGGAACTCGCATCAAATTCCCTGACAGTTACCTCAACAACCTCCTCTGATACTGCCATGTCACACGCATAAGGAGATTACTGAATGGATTTAGTGAATGTGAAATGTGAGTGAACGCTCCATGATACAAGCTCTTTTTTTTTTTTTTTTCCCTTTCCCTCCCTGGAGCCAAAGGAGCCTGCCTATGTGATATGCTGCTACACGGCGTAGGCACTTGGCTGGCTCCGCTCAGGAAGAAGACAGAACAGGTGGCAAAGAGGCGAAAGCAAGGCAGAGCGAGTGCGTGCTGCGAACACGCAGCAGGTGTCCTGGTCGTCTGCGGTGGCAAGAGGCTGAAAAAACAGTCCCTACACACCTTCAAAGACACAAACAAACATAATTACATTGGAGATATGGCGCAGGAGGACCCCATTTGACTCTGTGTATTTGTTGTGGTGTTTGCGATTGTAGCAGACAGTCGTTTTTTCATGGCGGCAGGCCTCTCTGCTGGCGCTGTAAAGCACAGCGGTGTGTTCAGCTGTGACTGGGACTCATTAGAGGAGGAGAGTGTCCGTCATGGTGCCTGGCTGTCTGTGTGCGCTGGTCATCCAGTGGGGGACTGGGGGCGGCGGAGGAGGAGGAGGAGGGAGGGTCCAGTCCTCATCTCCATCCCTCCCTTTCCCTCCTCTCTTCCTCATTTGCCCCGCTGCTCCTTCCTTCCTCTCTTCCATCTCTCAACAGGGGTTCATCTCTTGTGATTCGCTGGAGCCCATTATCAGTTCCCCACCAACCTCCATCCCCAGCCAGCCTCTCAACAACAACACACAACCACTCGATCAAAGCCCCAAGAGGGCCGGCAGCTTGATTGATGCTTATCAAAGAATCCATTGTTGTTGACCCGTGTTGCCAATCCCAGTCATCATGTGTGCTGCTGTTATTGCGAGTCTCTCATTGTATTGTATTGTGGTGTGCTGTAAGCCAGGTACTGTTTCTGCTCCCTCCCAAACAATCTTCAGTAATAAAAGATGGTGCCAGATGTGCCAGACAAGCACGACAGGTCTTGCTGACATTCCCTCATTTATACCTCAGTAATGTAGTTTCAAATCCTCCATGATGGCCCCTGGAGCCGGCAGAGCTACAAAAGCGACAAAATGGACACATGGGCATAAAAACATCAGAATCAAAACAGATTGAACAGCCTCTGTAATTGTTTTTTTTGAATTTGTACACAGCCTGTAAATAGGATTTTGAGGTCAGTCGTTTCACATGAAAGTTGAAGCCGTTCAAGTGCAGGAAAATGTGAAATGTAATAAGCTCAATTAGAGCTCACAACACAGTCAGAAAGGAGGCTCGGAGTGGCAGCGGCTCGACACATTTCAAGCTTGACGCTCTTCTCAGACAGCAGCAGGACTTTCATGCTGATGTGTCGCTAGAAATAAAATGAAATGACCATTAAATCATGACAAGGCCTTTATGTTTAAGACAATCCTGGGATGTCAACTCTTTTGGTGCTGATAGAGAAAAGAATAAATCTGTTAAATACAAATCCTCACAGAGCGGGGTCGCAGCCGGTGTTATGTAATATTTTTTAGAAATGACGACAGGTATTGCCGCCCTGCCAGAAAAAGAACAAACGGATCAGTATAATGTTGCAGCATGAAAAATGTATTGTTATAACAAGATGTTTTTCACACTATTACAACTTACAAACTTATCATTATAACAAGAAACATCCCTTTATGTTGTTTTATATCGCGGAAAGTTTCATGTTATAATACAATAAATTGTTTTTTTATTTAGGCTTTTATTTAGATCGGAGGAGACACGGGGGAGTCAAACCCACAGACTCAGCCTATTTATTGTTAGAACAAAAAGTAAAAAGTTATCATGGTATAAAATGTATCTACATAAACTACAAAACCCATAAAATAAACCATTAAAAAACTATTCAATGAATAAATTCTTATTTTCTTTGGTATTTTTGAAATTACAGATATGCAGTTATGATTTCTGGCTAATATGTATGTTGATGTCATCTAATGATACATAAACAGTCGCTTGTTTAGGAGCAAAATTGACAAGCTGAGCGCACAGACCACCCCCCTCTTAGCACTGACGTAAGTAAAGACGTTTCAACTTCCTCCCACTGTACAAAAATGAAGGCAAAATATCCTGGACACGAGTGCTTTTTTTTTTTTTTAAAGCTTCAGATAACTGATTAAAGCCAAACTTATCAGAAAAATTAACTTAAGTGTACTAAGAAATACCTAAAATGACCTAAAATTTATCTGACATGTACTTTGATGTTTTAGTTTTGGCCCAGATGGGACCATCTGCTAACATCGGAGAGGCGGGATTTATGACCTATACTCATCTTGTCCATTTCTATAAATGTCAGGGTCTCCTAGCAACGACACAGCTGGCATCAACACTGCCATCAGTGGACCCATCATAAACTACCAGACGACGGGTCTGAGCGACAGTGGGCGTGCTCTTCAAAAAAATGTCCCTTTAAATTAACCCAGCTTCCTGTTTGGATTTATCCTCTACCATCCACTTGTCATCTCATGATTTCTCCTGTCTTCCCTCCGTCCATCCAGCTCTTCTTCCTCCATCCGTGGGAATACGCAAGCTCGCCTCAGAGCCACAGGTCTCTGTGCAGCTCTCAGACCGGCGGGACCAGTGCTGTGTCAGTGTCAGATCTCCACTCATGTGTGGAGCAGCTCAGACACCAGCTCAATCCATCCCAGCACCCCGATCCTCTCCCCTCCCCTTGTCTCCTTCTCTGTTTCTCTCCTCCCCTCCTTCTCTCCTGCCTTGTTGTCCTTTTCATCTACTGTCTTTCCCTCTAAAGGGAGATTACCTCCTCTTCACAGGCCGGGCCTGATATTTCATTTCCAAATCGCTGTGGCTCACTTCAGCGCTCTCCTCTCTCCCCTGTTCTCTCTTTCTTCAATGTACTGAGAGACAAACACAACAGAGGCAGGCTGGGACACAATGGGCATGTTGACATATAAGAGGAGGTGGCATCTGAGAGGCTGCGGCCTCCGTGGCGCTCAAATGAGAAAGGACATCGCTCATTTCCAACCTCAAATTGCCTTGCTCTCATCTCTGACCCTCGCTTAACAGCCTCACTCTGGCAATTCATCGTCTGTTCACATGAAAACAAGTGTGTTTACACGGCAACGTGCGTACACGTGTACACACACACACACACACAAATATATATATAAATATGTAAACACTCACAGTCGTACACTCTTACAAATAAAAGGTGCCAACTAGAATCATGAAGGGTTCCTCAGCTAACACAGAGTTCTACCCAGAACCCAACTAGAACCATCTGTGAAAGGTTTCAGCCACAACCCCTCATGAAACGTTCCACCATTCTGTTTCACCCAAAACCCTCCCTGTGGGTTCTCCTGAGAACCTGTCCACCTCATAAGGGTGCAAACAAGAACCTCTGCAACATGCACAGGGGGTTCTACCAAGAACCGATTTATATTCCAAAGGTTTTATCTAGAACCCAACCAGGGGTTCTGCTGAGAACCCGCTCATGGGTTCTACTGATACTCTTTTTATATTTCAAGAGTTTATCTAGAACACACCCAGGGAATCTGAGAACCTTTTTAAATTCCAAGGATTTTATCTAGAACACACTCAAGGAGTGATGCTGAGAAGCTTTTTAATATCCAATGGGTTTTATCTAGAACCAATACAGGGGGTCTGAGAACCTTTTTATTTCCCAAAGGTTTTGTTTAGAACCCACACAGGGGATTCTACTGAGAACCTTTTTAAATTCCGAGAGTTTTTTCCAGAACACACACAAGAGGTTCTACTGAGAACCTTTTTATATTCCAAGGGTTTTATCTAGAACCCAAGAACATGAACCCAACCTGAAAGAGTTCAGGACCTCAACAATCCTTGAAGAACTCTTTCATCCAAAAAGGGTTCTTTGTATGAACACGGCTCTTAATGGAACCCTTAGTCTTACAAAGACCCCCTGACAAATCCTTTTTTCAGAGGCAAATGGTTCTGGGTAGAACCCCAGCCCTTCAGGAAGAACCCTTTTGGAACCCTGATTTCTAAGAGCGCAGAGAGATGTATTGTTAATTCTGCTGTCACAGCCTTGACCGGTTCACAAGTCTTACTGACTCGGATCTGTTAACACACATCACAAAGACCAGGCAGCCATTTGTATCCCGTGCCCTCCGTGCGGAGACCCTGTCTCCATGGCTACAACAAGATCATGTTGACCAGTTAAAAAGCTGCAAAATAATGGCTACCCGGGAGGAAGAGTGATTGATTGCAGTTCTCCACGAGGGAGAACCATCTCGAGGATGTTTCTGGGTGCCGCCGAGTCATCTTGGTCGACGTTTCACCTCATGGGCAGGGCTGAGCGGGTCCTGCACCGGCTTCAGCGGTTTCCTTCCTGCCTCTCTACCTTCTGTCAGTCTGCCCCGTGGAAACAGCCCCGCTCATATAACTTCATTACTTTTTAATGCAGCCATAATTACTGCAGCATGTTGTAATTGGACAGAGATATGAGAACAATAAAGGATGTCAGGACACAGAACAGGATTTTAATTGTGGGTTAATGATATTTATTTTGCGTCGTGCTCCTTTTCTTCTCAGTCACGGCTCAGTCGCGTGGGCTAAGTGTTGGATCTCCGGGGAGAACGGGAGGGTGCTTGTTTCGCTCCGGTGAGGCGGGGAGATTTCTCCCCTCTGCTTTTGTCATAGAGAGGCAGCACATTAACCTCGGATCAGATTAAAGGGCTGTAACAGAGCCAGGTCGCGCAGTGGCCAAGCGGCCGGGCTCCTCTGGGCTCAGATTAGGCCTGACCCCTGACCGATGTGTCAGTAACAGATAATGAGCTTAGCTTTATCAGCCCCATTTGTCTCCCCGAGGGTCCACACGGCAGCCTCGCCCCGCCACGTCAGCCGGGTGTAAACTCGGGGGTTAATGCTCAGATAAGAATCGTGTTACTTTATCGGCTCTCACTGGAGGCTCCTCAGCTGAGAGCTGCTCGGGAAAAAAAAAACCAGCTCTTACTATACCCAGGGGGCAGATAGTGTGTGAAGATGCACTTAGGAACGATATGAACACTATTCATAAAGTGATAATTTTGTCTCTTACAATTACAGCCATTCATTTGTTACATGTCAAACAGCCCTGAGTGGATTTCATTGAAATGCAGAGAAATGATGCTGCATTTTCATAAACTACAAATTTAAACGTCATTTTGCTTGTTTATTTATTTCTTTCAGTTTTTTGTGATATCTGACTCGCTGCTACATTTTCCCACTGCTGCGTAGTGGCATTTTCAGAATGATATTGATTGGCCCAGGAGGGGAGCTATAATTACAGATCAAAACAAGGTGACATATTTGTTACTGACTGGCCCACAGGGAGACGGCCTCATTCTTAGGCACCATGTTTGTTTTGTCTCGTAGTTGTTTTAGATGTCCGCGGTGATCTCTGAGCAAGCACAGTGGGGTGATGAAAGAGATTTGCACACAGTAATTAATTATGACTGTCATTTAGTCTAATTACAGCCATAATTACTGAGTTTTTTTGGAACAAAGTCCAACTGATGCTAAACTTGGCTGCAGTCGATCCTAAACTCATTTTGACTTCGGCATCAACACAAAAAGTCACATCAATAACGTTGCTACACCTGACGGAGGGTTGGCAGGCAGATTATACGCCTGCAACAACGGATCGTTTCTGGGTCGACGTCAGAGACGTGCACAGACATCGTGGGGACACGGGCTCAAGTGAAAAAACAACCACCCCTCTAATAATTATTTATAAAAACTAAAGTCACACATAATAACTTTATTTATTTATTTATTTATTTAGAGGAATAGTTCACCCAAATCTCCCAAACAATGGAAGTGAATGGTGACCCTTTCAGAGCGTTCTACCTAGAACCCAACATAAAGGGTTACACTGAGAACCATCTGTGAAAGGTTTCAGCCACAACCCCCTATGAGAGGTTCTACGGAGAACCATTCTACAGTGTAATGTTTCACCCAGGACCCTCTCGGGGGGCTCTATCCTATACCTTACCACCTTCTAAGGGTGCTAACAAGAACCCACCCAAGGGGTTCTACCACAAATCTTTTCATATTCAAAGGGTTTATGTAGACCACGCTCAGAGGGGTTCTACTTAGAACCTTTTATATTACAAAGGTTTTATCCAGAACGTATGCTGGTGGTTCTATTGAGAACTTTTTTATATTCCAAGGGTTTTATCTAGAACCTACAAGGGGTTCAACTGAAATCCTTTTAATATTCCAATACACTTTTTATATCCTCAGGTTTATTTGCAACCCACCCAAGGGTTCTACTGAGAAGCTTTCTACCTGCTAAGGGTGCTAACAAGAACCCACCCAGGGGGTCCTAGTGAAAGAACCCACAGAACATGCATCTATTGCAGAACACGCTCAGGTGGTTCTACTGAGAACCTTCTATATTACAAAGGTTTTATCTGGAATGTGAGCTGGTGAGAACCTGAGAACCTTTTTATATTCCAAGGGGTTTATCTAGAACACACCCAGGGGGTTTTACCAAGAACTTTTTTTTAAATATCCCTTTATCTAGAACCCACAGGGGGTTCAACTGAAATCTAAGGGTTTTAGCTGGAACATGATTAGGGGGTTCTACTTAGAACCTTTCTACCCTCTAAGGGTGCAAGAACCCACCCAGGGGGTCCTATTGCAAATCTTTTCATGTTCAAAGGGTCTTATCTAGAACATGCTCAGGGGTTCTACCAATAAACTTTTTAAATTGTAAGGGGTTTATCTGGAACCCACCCTGGGGATTTTACCAAGAACTTTTTTTTAAATTCCAAGAGCTTTATCAAGAACTCACCAAGGGGGTTTGAGAACCTTTTTATAATTTATATAGAGCATATGTAAAGGGTTCTACTGAGAACCCTGTCATTTTCCAAGGGTTTTTTCTAGAACCCACACAAGGGTTCGGGTAGGGTACACAGGGGGTTCTACTGGGTTCTATCTTGCAGCAGGACTGACAAAAGGAGAAAAGTATGAGTAGCAAAGAGGTGTGAGGGGAGTTTCACATCCTAATCAATTAGTGTGTTTGGTCCACCTGTGGTTTGCATATGTTGTTGATGAGGAGGAGATTATCAGGCAAAGAGAGACGAGATGAGAAGATGAGTGAAGCTGCTAGATTAATATCCTGCCACGGCGGCCCGGGGAGAGATTAATTTCCTCTTTACCACCATTTAAAAAGAGACGCATGCGTCAGGGCCGGCAGTCGCTTTAATGGAGAGAAAGAGAGTGATCTGTTCTGCTGCTCGCCCGAGGGGTTGATGGGTAAGACAATGGATATCGTCCAATGGTCCGGTAGTGAACTTAGAGCAAGTCCACCTAAGTGCCTTTTGCCCTGTGTGTGTGTATTTCTGTGTGTGTGTGTGTGTGTGTGAGCAAAGGTGTGATTGATTGGATCTCTGAGTGCTTGTGCCACTGGGAAGCAAAAGAGAGAATGTGAGAGCGTGCAGGCATGTGGGAAGATTGAAACGTGTGCGAGAACGTGTATGCGTGTGGCCTGACACGCTTCTTGGGATTTAATTCGATTGAATGAGAGTGCTGCCACTGTAACCAATGAGAAAGATGATCTTACTCATATTTCTGCGATATTAGGCTGATGAAAATGATGGTGTTTTTACATCTTATGCTCTGCGTTTTGTGATATTTGTTGGAATCAGAGCAGAGAAGTCTGACTTTACTGGGACATTAATTGGAAATGTAGGAAACAGAGAACTAATTGGACAATATAGGAGGATCTCTTCATGCACTTTATTTTAAATGTGGCAAATCCATCACAATTCATCATTAGAGAGGAGAATAAGAGAGATTTGGTTTCAACATAATGTGAAATCAATCAATCAATTAAGGAATTTACTAGCATTATACAACAAAATTAAATTGATGCTTCATGCAAAACACAACAATATATAGGGATAATTTAATTCAGAATGGAATGGGATAAAATAATGTTTCTCAAACTTTTTACACCCTGTTCCACCTCAGAAAATATTAGATTTAATGACCAATGTTAAAATACAGTAGTGCAGACTGACCCTAATGAGCTACAGATGGTTCATGTAAGAGTCAAGTTTATTCTGAATAAGATTATTTTTCATTTACTGACATAATGCAAAAAACAAACGAAAATAAAAAAAATGAAATAAATAAAATAAAAGCAATAACTATATTTAGACAAAAACTACAAAAAAAGAAAAAAGACTGGAGTGAAAACACAAAATGTTAGAATACAAAAAAGAGATAAACAGAAGCCAAATATGATTTGACATGTTCATGAATTTCAACAATGAAAAAGGTTCTTAATGGAAACAAGAACCTTTGACAAAGGGTTCTTCAGAAGCAAACTGTTTCGGGTAGAACCACTGCCCTTCAGGAAGAACCTATTATTGCCCATGAAGCATATAAAGAGCTACATATTTCAGATGTTTATTTGTTAGAAGATCAATTAAATTTTACATTGTAACAACGATTAATCGATTATCAATGAATTGCTATCATCCCTTGTAATGATACAGTTGTACTCAGTTATTGAGAATGTGAGACAGCTTCTGCTAAAAATGGGTCCAATGGATCAAGAAACATGAGCAGTCAGACAATCAGACAAACCTGTCTCCTGTTCTTTACATTTATATGTAACTAATTTTTCTTTCCTCAACTACATGTCGAAGGTAAACACACTTGTTGCCTGGAAACATTATTGCTATAGGAAGTTTTGTTTTGTTTTGTTTTTTTAACTCTACAGAGTTAAATGTGTGATTAGGTTTCGGCAACAAAGGCAAGTTGGGTCAGGTCAGGGAAAGATTCTGTGAAATGTTCATAAAGAAAAGGAAGGAAAAAGAACAGATGTAGGAAAACAAAACAACCACATACATTCATTAAAAACTTTATTTACTCATATCGATTAATTATTGATTGTCTTTTTTTCAATACCTGTGTACACATCAAATTCTGAAATCTGGGAAAACAAATGTTGCTTAAAAAAAGAAGGCAGAAAGATCATAAAGGTTTAAAAAAACAAACAAAAAAACAAGTCTATCCAAACTTATCTGGAGGAAAAATGAAGACAAATGGGAGAATTATAAGCTAAACATCCATCACAGTAAACAGACTTTTACCTGCTGTATGTTCTATAGCAGTTACTTTGGCACAGCAGGTGCAGGGTAATCAATAGAAATTTGTCCAAATCTATATACCTGTAAAAAAAGACATGATTTCCATAAACAAAACAAAAAAGAAAGGACTTTACAGCGAGCCTGTTGAGAGCAGAGGCTCAGTGAGGAACTGATGTTCAGCTGTGAGCTTCTCCTACAATCAACAAGTCACACACTGATCAAACTGAAGGCCAAGGATGGTCTCACCCCCCTGGGAGGACACTAAATAATTAACAGGACTTTAATTAAACCTATAAGCGAGCAAATGACCCCAAGCCCCCGAGGAGCCACAGGGGGTGGAGAAGGGGGGAGAAGGTGTGTGGGTGGGAGGGTTGGAGATGTAAGATTATAGTAACAAACAAGGAGCAGAAAGTGGCTTGATGAGCTCATATGGCCGGCACAGCCTGGCCAGCTCATTTACTTTGACATTTGAGCGGAGGCATCGCTGCAGGATGTGACTGTAAGGAGGCAGATATAGAGGCATCTGACTCACCGGACTGACTGACACTCTGAGGTCCATCCATCTGAGCCCAGGTGAATGAGAGGAGAGAGGCCGATCAATAAGGCAATTGTTTGATAGAGTGTTTGTGAGTGGCTGCATTTCCAGCTATCGAGCTCTCTGCGTTTCTAATAAGGGGGAAGATTTATAATGGCAGCTAACTAATGACTGAGCACTTGAATGGCGAGCTGATACTCCAGACAGCCGGAGTGTGATAACCAGTGGAGCAAGCCTTGATTTGGAAAAATGAGGATTTTAAAGTCACTCTATGAAACCCACAGTAACCCTGCAATTACTCTCACATTAATTGGCAGGTCTTTTAGTACAGTGGTTCCAACCTTTTCCCCTTTAGGGACGCCTCCTCTATCATTAAGTAAACTGACTCCTGGCTAAGTGACATATTTTATGGGTATTTAGGGCCCAAACACCCAATGGTGCACTTTGAGGGGCTAAACACGCTCGATGGTCCATGAAACTTGGCACACACGTTCATGGTCTCGTTAGTACCTACATATACTATATGTATTGGCAGGTACTGGGCTGGTAGAGCATTATTTTAAAAAAAATATTAAACTATTTAATGTTCCTTTAATATTTTATTTTAATGTATTTCTAAGTTCTTGTAAAGCACCTTGAATTGCCTTGTGTATGAATGGTGCTGGTGCTGGCACGATGGTGCAGTGGTTAGCGCTGCCGCCGCACAGCATGAAGGTCCAGGGTTCGAATCCCCAAGCCGGCAGGACCTTTCTGTGTGGAGTTTGCATGTTCTCCTCGTGTCCGCGTGGGTTCTCTCCAGGTACTCCGGCTTCCTCCCACATGCAGCATAATGACTCTAAATTGCCCGTAGGTGTGAATGTGAGTGTGAGTGGTTGTCTGTCAGCCCTGCGATGAACTGGCGACTTGTCCAGGGTGTACCCCGCCTCTCGCCCAGTGTCAGCTGGGATAGGCTCCAGACCCCCGTGACCCTCATGGATAAGCGGTTACAGAAAATGGATGGATGGATGAATGGTGTTATATAAATAAAATTGCCTTGCCTTGCCTATTGCAACGTCAAACCTGGTCTTGTCATATATTCATGCGAGTAGTTTTTATGCCTAAACTTAACCAAGCTGCAACCATTTCACGGCGTTAAGTACATTGTTGCAGCCACTAAAGCAGACCTGGACAAAATGTGGCCCGGGGATCCACTGAAAGGCTTCCTGAAAGGTTTCCTGTGGCCCACAAGCCCATCATGAAATACCAAACATTAAATATCTAGCAAAGTCAGTCAATAGCATTTTGCTCACCATTAAACCGTTATCAGACTTTTATTTTGAAAGGGGTCAGTGCTGTGTTCATTGTTAATGATAATGAACTGTATATTCTATATTAAACTGTTACTTTATTCACTCAGTGCTGAACATCCATGTTGTTTATGTTGTTATTTTTCTACTTTTGCTGTTACTATTGTTGCAACCTGCATGCGGCATGCATGGTACACTGTAGAACATCAAGTTTGACAGTGTAGCGTGGTACACTGGACAACAAAATATTAAATTCAGAAAGGATGACCAACAGTGGAACTACCTTATACAGAACACTTCTGACAATTCCATTATTAGAGATCTGGTCATTATTAGGACCTTGTATCATTTGTGTCTGGCCCTCAGCAGCCTGATCAATCTCTCATATCCATCCCCCCTATATATATATATATATATATATATATATATATATATGTACATGTTATTCCAATTCCTGCCCATTTTTCCTGCCCGGTGTCCCGCAGAATTCCCAAAACAACATCAGCCTCTAGTTGGGATGCGAGCAGGTTGCACACTTTGTGTCCTGCACCCAACAGTGCTCGCACACTTGCAGAGCAGTAACAGTCGGAGCTGCTCATGCAGGACAGTGAGTGTGGGGGTGAAGTGTGTGAACTGTGCCTCACCAGGCAGTCAAGTGTTGTGATTGCTGCAGTCCCGGCCTGCTGAGCCCCTGACCGGCTCCTCACCTCCATCCCTAGAGGGGATAATGACACTAATACCTGCGAGCGGCACTCTGCCTTGATGCCAGCCAGGGGGGAGGTGGTGGTGGAGGTAGAGGCGGGGGGCACCAGGCCTTTTAAACCAATTCCAAGCCCATCAATTAAGCTGCTGATTTGTGTCGGACAGAAATCACTATGGCACTGCCACTTCAACGCCACCCCCCCACCCCTCCTCGCTGCACACATGCACGCTGTGCTCCTCCTCTATCCCACAATCCTTGGGGGACTGAAAGAGGCATTGATTGGTTGAGCTGTTCACCCCCCAGACAGATCGATAATCACTGTGTTCTCCCGGCGCTATGCTGGGTAGACGCTCATTTGCCAGTTCCCATGGGAACTGCTCTGAGTCCCACCGGATATGGCGCTTTGAAGACCTCCTCGACTTTTTTTTTTCTCAAAGTTTCTCTTTTGGAAGTTTTACTAAATCACCTTTGAGGACAGTTAATATTGTGTCAAACGATAAACGCTTTAATTGACAGCAAACATTGGAGGAAAAAAAACTAGTGCCCGTGTTAGAGGCTATCTCGGTTATTATTGGTTCTTTTTCTTAAGACAGATGATAGCGGTGTGTGTGTGTTGTGTGTGTGTGTGTGTGTGTGTGGTGTATGGTGCGGTAAAATAATGAATTTCTCTTGATTAAAAATTCTCTCGGAGAGCGAGTGCTGAAACCCTATTGATTTCCATTAAAAGTAATCAAACTTTTCATGGTTCTAGATGGGTGTGGGAATTTTCAGTTTTTTTCATTGTGAAAAACTATTTGACTCCTGCTTTTTAAAATGACCACCAATCTACACAGCTGAGTTTGAATCATCACGTTCATCAATCACCTCTCCCGTGCCTCGCTTTGATATCAGCTGTTAATAGTCTGAACCCTGAACTCGGGGAAGTATCGGCAGAGTATCGCCGAAGCCATGAAAAGCCTGGAAAGTTTAGGGGCTGTATCTTCTGATTCATCAATCTCTAAACCAATAGCCTGAGTTGTCTCGAGCATGAATCTACACTCAGTACCAGCCCTGAATCGTTCCAACCATCAATCTCTCCTCTATTAGACTTGCACTGTCTGCTCCATGGCCGTTGGAGTTATGGGTCGAGGGGAGACGAGGGGGAGGGATGATAGAGACATGTGGGGGAGGAGCAGCACGGGCAGAGGTTAGAGCAGGCGGAGATATGCCTGGTATTTAGGGAGAGATACATGAAGAATGGCCATATCTGTCACTTACTGCCCTCCCGTCTCCCCCGGTGGTCCCCGCCGCTCCCCGCCGCTCCCCGCCGCTCCGTCCGTTCGTGCCGATGGCTCATAAAGAGTCCTGCGCGGCCCGATGTTCAGGTCATAAAACCGAATTAAAATATTAAATCTGTCAGGGCCTGTCCTCGTAAATAAAGCCATATATTACTCCTCCATCTATAAAAGTGAAAAAGGGTCGAGGCAATTTTTATGAGGGGGAGAGGAGCAGGCCTATTTCGGGTCCGATCACAAAAAGCCACCTCATCGCTGCCCCCACCTGTGGACGGAGCTAATTATCCAGCCTGCGGAGTGATGGAGAGCAGGGAGGGATCGATGGAGAGTACAAGGATGAGCTGCAGAGAGTCAGACTCAGGGACAATAGGACGGTTTTTTATCTGTATCAGTGACTTGGAGATGTAGGAGACAAAAAAAAAAAGGGGGGGGGGGGGGCTGTAAAGTCAAAGTGAAATATTTGCATGTCTGCAGCACATTATTCACAATCATTTTTTCATGTGGAGAAATATCAGTTTTGTTTCTGTCTGACCTGACTGATATAACAACTCAGACTCAGTTCACATTTGTTCTACATGGTGTCACTGATTCCCAGGGGTGGTACTATCTAAACACAAATACTTAAATTACTGTAATTAAGTCACTTTTTTTGGTACTTTAGTAGATTTTTAAGTCTGCACTTTTACTTGTACTTAAGTAAGCATTACACTATGTAATCTACTTACTTTTAAAATCATAATTGAGTAAAATAAAAGTAAAAAAATAAAATGACAAGAAAAAGAAAATAAAAACAGAAAAATACTTTTCAAAAGCACCCCACCCTCTTTCCTTTCTGGTGCTACGCCTGCCAAACTTTTCATTCTTGCACTGCATTTATGCAGTTTACAGTGATAATGGTGGCAGATTTAACACTGGAACTAGAAGTAATTGTTGAAACACGAGGTCTTTGATTCCTCAGCGACGTAAACAAAAGCAGATTCTCATTTCTAGGTGACGACGGTGGATTTTGTCAGCCAAAATAAAAACTCACAAGCAGATTTCATAAGTGTAGCTGGCTGATGTAAGCTAATGCTAATGCTAACTCCTTGAGTCAGCTGAGAAGTCTCCAGCTGATGTTTTAATGTTTCCATCTGACATGTTTTAACAGCTGCGTACATGATATAATGTTAATGCTAATTGAAGCTAAAGCTAGCTTACATCTCAGCAAACATTGGTCGGCTGGTGAAATACAGCGGGTATATCTACATGATAGATGACAGAAATAAAATACAGAGCTAAGTAACCCGGCTTAGACCTGAGACAGCGAGCCAGAGAGAGAGCATGCGTACCACTTTATTCTGCATCAGCCCACATCCTCCTCCTCAAACCCTGACAGAACAAATGCAGATGCAGTGGATCTAACAAGTTTGTCTGGAGGTAAAGTTACTGCAGCTAGTGAGCTAGCATTAGTTAGGCTGACATGCTAACAGCTTATGTTTGAGCAGATGAAGACAGAGTTTAATCCATTCACCACACGTGTGCTCTTGTGTTTCACATTTTTGAGAGACGACAGAAACGACACCACTGTCCTGACATGAAACGCTGAGTAGTAGTAGCAGTATTTCTCAGAGCCTCCTGCACAGCTTCAATATGGCACAAAGACACAACTTTACTATCAGACTAACTAGTTTAAATGTGTCCCTCAGTGTGGACTTTACTGTCTAACTTCAGCGAGAACTTAGATATCCTGGTCTCAAATGAGCTCAGCCTCAGTGAATTCAATCCACAGTTGACCTGCCTCCCCTGGCGGTCTGGTGCAGTGGTCCCTGAGATCAGAGCCATTAGCATTAGCAAGCGGTAGGGATGTTGGGATGGACGTCCACCTGCTACTGGGCAGCTGCTTCTGCCCGCTCAGCTAATTGGCTGGCAGGTGGCCGGCAGAGCGCAAGTGTGTCTCAGCCAGGAAGAAGAAGAGCGAGGACATCAAGTCTCCCTGTATGCTGGACCAAAGATGAAAAGGCTTCTGCGGAATGAAAACAAGTCATGCACGCACACACACACACCACACCACACCAACACACGCATGCATACTTCTTACTTCCAATTACAAACAAGCTGTAACACACATGCACACACATGTACACATCTTGCAGCATTTGCTCAAACACACACAAGCCCAAAATAAACACATGCACGCTCACGCTCGCTCTCGGTTTTATTTGGTCTAATACACACGCATAAACTCACACACACACACACACACACAGACACACACATGCCGACACACAGTCTTTGAGCTTTGTAGAATAACCTTGGCACCAGCATGGTGCCTGCTTCGCCAGTCTGGTAGATAGATGGTCCTCGACGCAGGCTGGCACAGGCTTTTCATTATGTTCACTACCAATCCATAGGAGCTGAATTTTGGATTTCTTCCCTTTTCCTTCGCTCTCATTTGTTCCCGGCTTCCACTTTACTCTACTGTACTCGACTCGTGCTGCTCTTTTTCTGCATTGTCAGTGACCATCCTTTCCCTTTATCCATTGTCTTTTAGTTGCAGTTTTGTTTTTGCCTCTCTTTTCTTCCCTCGCCTCTCCTCTCCTGGCTTAATTAGGATGTGGGGGAGCTGGTTGTCGGTTGAGTAAGCTCAGTATCAGATGATTAATTGCTGGAGGGGGGTACAGCAGCCCAGGGGCAGTATGGCCGGGGGAACACAAGGTTACAGGATGGTATAACCCTCCATCCCATCCTCTTCCTCCTTCCTTTCCCACTCTCTTTCTCTTTCTGTCTCCTTCAGCAGCTCTCCTCCTCTTTCCTGCTCTCTCCATCTCTGTCTCATTTACCCTCTCATCCTCCCCTCTCTCCTTGTTGATCCGTTGTAAAGTAAATTCCCCACGTCTCCTTGTCTGACCTACGCATGTTGCCGATGAGCGCCGGCCAGGGCCGCCTCAGAGTGGGAACATCGCTGCACATATGTGTGCCGTTAATTAAGATAAAAGGCCGAAGGCAGACGAACGGCAACGCAAACCAGCTGTTCATCACTGCAATGATCATTAGCTGCATGTATTCATTAACAAGCCTGATTCGATGCGTTTCAGGTGGGCAAAATGCTCAGACTCGCACCGTCTCCCACTGTGATTTGCAGTAATTTTCGCCTCAAGTCTGTGTTTTGGTGGTCAGTGGTCCGCCGACCTTGGCTGCCAGCAGGTTGAGAGTGTCAGACTGTAGCTATGATTAGTTTGCAGATAGTGGACCTTGTCTTTGGTCGGCCAGAGGGCAGAAAATCTATTATGTGATTGGTTGGTCGGCACGGCGCTCTGTAGTGGCAGCATCAAGCGGGAGCTAGTCTAGACTCTAAATTTAGATTAATGGAAGAGTAGCTGGCTAAGTTTGTAATTAATAGCAGTGACCTGCAGGGGCTGCACGTATTACTAAAGCCTGAATGGAGCTGGACACCTCCCCGACCCCCACACACACCTCACACACTCTGTCACAGGGAATGGAGACCTCATCTATTTTCTCCGGGTCTCTTTTTATTTATGGCTTGTTTGGACTTCACTGCTTCTCGCAAAATGTTGTTCGGCAGGCAGTGTGTGTTTGCTTTATTGTGCAGAGTCACAAAATTCTGTAGCGTTTCAGACTGCGCCTTGCGAAGGGACGGCAGCCCACCTTGAACAAAGCATATTCTGCTGCTTCAGCTCTTTGCGTGGAACTCTTCTTCGACCATTTTGTTTGTACCTGAAAGAGGTTTTTCCGTCGCCTTTCTCTGGCTGTATTTTCAGCTGCATTCCACTTGTGTGACCCTCTTTTCTCATTCTCTCCCCTCCTTCATTTCTCCGTATTTTCACTTCCACTCCCTCCCCTGCCTGATGCCGACTTTCTCTCCCTCCATCATATCGAGCTGTCCGTCAGTGTGGGGCCTTGTGTCTCTGGCTCTTTGATGGATGGGGAACACGTAGGAGGAGCAGCCGTCCTTAATAGACACGGTGGATTGAAACGCTGGGGAAGTAAATGTTAAGGGCCTCATAAAACATCCACTTCCCCGCCCTCGTTCTGTGCTGCCCTCCCCCGCGTCCCCCGCACGCCTCCCTCCCTCAATCACCCTCCCCTTGCCTCCCTAAATCTCCACCCACACACCAACGCTGACTTATCAGTCGCCTGCAAGTGTTTCTGTTTGTGACTGCGTCTTTCTTAGGACTCTGATATCTTTATGTGGGGATGTGTCGGCAGGGGTGAAAGGTTCTCCATGCTACTAAAAGATTCATTGCTGGGACGCAACACTGGAAAGAGGGGACAGCAGCTGACTGCCAAAACCCGCATATAACAACCCGTCATGATTGCATATCCAACAACAGAACACATCTGATAGCGTCAGGTCAACATAAACAACAGTTTTTTTTTATTTTTAAATCGCCTCTAAATTGTTCCAGTCAGTGTTTGTGCTTCTGTGCCTCTTTAAACTGTTTGCCTGCCAAAGCCCACAGCCTCGATATGAGGCAGTCAGCTGCAGCAGAAGTTGACGCCAGCAGTAACCAGTCAATTTTTGCCAGCATCTTTGTTCAGTTGTCCCCAGTGAGGAGAGGGCGCTGTGCCCAACATCTTTTTTTCAGAGCGGTCCGCCTTTATGTGCTTCTAGTTGAAAATCTCGGAACTTTTCAGAAGGGCGATGGTATTGTTCCTGTTGCTCTTTTTCAGGCAACCAATCATATATTCGTCACTCTGGTAACCAACAAAATCGAGGCCTTTCCTTTTTTCTGATGTGCGCCGGGGACCTGAAACTCAACTCATGTCAGTGCAGGAGTCCAGAGGGAGAGCTACTTTTTTTTGTTCAGTTCTCAATACTGCTGTAGCTTCTAACTGAATCTCTGTGGTTTAGTTTCTCTTTCTCTAAGTCGCTGTTTGTACGTTCAAGTATCTGCTTTATTTTACTGTTTTATGTTCACTTTCAGCTAATAGGAGTTGTGGGAAAAATAATAAAATATCAGAGGACAAGAGCCCATATCTAGGCAGATCCAAACCGAGGCTGGACATAACATCCCAGCTTGGTTAGAGCCCACCCTGCAGAGCCAAAGGATGAAAATTGAAGGGATGTGTAGACTGGAAATTGAACCGGAGACCTCTTGTAACACGGTCAGCTGCAGTGTCCATTCAGCTAAATGATCAGGCCCATTAGTAAATGGTCATGCAGCTGTATTCATGTAATACATGAATAGAAAATATAAACCAAAGGGGCGATGCTTCATATAAAACGGTCACAGGATATTGTTATTAAAATCCATGTGCAGTGTTTTTTAAATGGCACAGATGCTTCATCCCAGCACTCTGCTGCGCCCTGCGTATGGGGTAGGCTACGTGGACACAAGGCCTTAAAGAGATAGTTCACCCCAAAATGAAAATTCAGTCATTATCTACTCACCCTCGTGCCGATTGAGGGTCAGGTTTATTTTGTTAGTCCACAAAACACTGCTGCAGTTTCACAGGAGAACAGCGTTGCAGAATCTCCCAAACAATGGAAGTGAATGGTGACCAGTTTTCAAATGTAAAAAACAACAGAATAGAAAATAAAATGGCTCCATACTGCTCGTCTGGTATAACCCGAGTCTCCTAAAGACATGTGGTTTGAACACAACGTCACAAGATGCACACACCCAGCATGGAGGCATTTTATGTTTTTATTCAGTTGTTTTTTTTACGTTTGAAAACTGGTCTGGACTAAAAAACTAAACCCGGCATGAGGGTGAGTTGATAATGACAGAATTTTTGTGTGTACTATCCCTTTAAAGGGCGTGTTAGTCTGTAACTCTGCCATAATAACGGTGCTTTTGCTTCTATCTTTCCCAACACATCCTCAATGCTCTCCTCCTGGCAACACTCCATCTCCCTCGAGCTCCCTCTATTGCCCCTAAGTTACCAAGCAGCCCCAGCACACACACAAATACACATGCACACATGCACGCACGCACACACACACACACACACACACACACACACACACACACACACACACACACACACATATTTCTGCAGGTTTTTAAAACCTGCACAAAACACACAGTGCCTGGGAGGCTACATTTGATTTAAGTAAGTTATCTTCCATTTTAATGCGCACATAAGAGACATTTTGAGATATTTTACTCTTTATCTCTTTTTTCATTTATGTGCCTGACGTTCTGAAAATTCAGACAGAAACTTAGTTTTATTCTAATTTAAAGCTACTGCAAGGTGTTTTTAACAGGTTATGAATTCAGTTTATTACTGACACCTTTATATGACCTACATAAGTTATCAAAACCATCTGCGAGAATATTTCTGTATAGTTAATGTAGTTAGTTAATGCCTGACACTGGGTCAGATTCTACGTGAAATCAGATGAAACAAGCCCATATTTACATTTTCTCAGCAGAAGTTACAGTGAGTAGCATGTTAGCCAGTTAAAAAGAAGCAGGAACACATTTTTATTAAGATATATTATATTTTTGCAGTTAATTGGCTTAAGCCCCACCTCCAGACAGCAACTGTCTTGGCTTAGCAACCGTAACTAGGGCTGTCAAGCTTTCCATTTCTCTCCATGTTGAAGGTGTGCAGGAGGTTCTGAGAAGAGCGATACTCAGCGTTTCATGAACCTGGACGGTGGCGTCTTTCTTGTCGTCTCTCAAAAACGTGAAACTCAAGAGTACAAGTGTGGTGAATGGATTTAACTCTGTCTTCACCTCCTCTAACATAAGCTGCAAATGTTAGCATGTCTGGCTAACTAACACTAGCTTACTAGCTGCAGTAATGTTACCTCCAGTCAAACTTGTTAGCTACCACTGCATTTGTTCTGTGGGGGGTTGAGGAGGAGGATGTGGGCTGATGCAGAGTCAAAGTGGGTCGATGATGCATCTCTCTCTGGCTCATTGAGCCGGGTTAGCTTAGCTCTTATCACGGCTCTCTTCTGCGATATCAGTCCGGCTGGTCTGGCTGGGTGACCCGTCTCAAGGTCCGCTGCACTAATCGAGTCCCTGTGCTTCCTTTTCCCACGTTAATGATTGTATTTCTGTCATCTATCATGTAGATATACCTGCTGTATTTCACCATCTGACCAATGTTTGCTGAGATGTAAGCTAGCTTTAGCCTCCGCCTGTTAGCATTAATGTTATATCATGTATGCAGCTGTTAGCTAACTTTACATAAACACTTTCACAGGGTTCTTGTTTTAAAACGTGTCAGATGGAAACATTAAAACGTCAGCTGGAGACTTTGAGTTAACATTAGCTTACAACAGTCAGCTAAACTTATGAAATCTGCTTGTGAGTCATTATTTTAGCCGATAACTAGTAACTAAGGAGGGTGGAGCTTAGCAAAGGGTCAGTCGTGGTAAAAACACTACCTCTTTTGTCCCCAGATTGAAGCAAATCACTTGCTATACATGCTACAACATACAGGTGTTAAAAAACTGAATGCGTGTTCAGGGATGCATGGAGGCGGAAGCAGAACAATATGAGGTGATGAAGGTTGGAATAATACTACTGGAAAGAACTTCAGTCCACTTTCACCCCTGTGTGTGGGCATTTGTATTTGTGTTTGCGTGGACGTAAAAATATGTAATATATATATATATTACATCAAAAGTGACCCTCTGCATCTGTCTTGCAGTGCAATAATGGCGATGGATGGAGTCATCAGAGAGAGACGTCTATGAGAGCCGTAGATCAGGTTGTGTGGCAGCTTTCCGGCGGCGACATGTCACGGTGTGTATATACAGTGACCGCGGCGGCCCTTTGCCCCTGACCCCAGCTAACCATCAGCTCTCACGCGGCTGTCGAGATGTAGGAGGGGGATTAAGAAGACATTGGTAAAGTTGATTTATATCCTCACGCCTGAGGCAGAGACAAAAGAACCATGTTAAAGAGCCCCCATCAATAAGCCCGCGCTCCGGCTACCATGTTTGCGAGAGGCGGTAAGGTCAGCTCTTAAAGTTATGGCCGCGGGCTGATAGCTGTATCACTGAATAACTCAATTCCCCCCAAGGTGGAAGGGTCAAGAGGAGTCAAGGACAGTGGCGAGGCGGGGGTGGGTGTAAAGTGAATTTAGCAGGAGAGAGAAGACTTGCTGTTTCATCTGGAGCATTGACCCTGGTCATAATTCCAATTGCCTGACTTGTTTGATGCAGAAAGAAATCCCTCAGTGTGAAAGGAATTGCCTTACCCCAGCAGCTCCACCGTGTGTGTGTGTGTGTGTGTGTGTGTGTGTGTGTGTGTGTGTGTGTGTGGAGGAGGGGTTCTGACCGTGATTTAGATCTTCAAAAACTGACCGTGAATTGAAAATCTCAGTGCAGAAATATTTGAGGCAGTGTATATATGTGTCTGAAAAGACAACCTGAAGCCAATACGAGGGCTCTGCAGATTCAGCCATTAATCATCATAATGCAGGAGGCATCCAGCGATGAATTAGAATCCCCTGGCCCATGCAACCTCAATAATCCAATTATTTAAAAGCCAAAATAGAAGTTATAGTAGTATGCTAGAATCTTTAAGGTGAAGGTCGACACATTACAGCATTGTAAGGCAAATGGCATCAGCTCCCCGGGGTGCTGTTATTCCCCGGTGTCAGTGTTTCATAGCTAACGTTAAGACTTGTGCAGCGGGCTCTTGGTTGAGGTCATGTTCGGGGCTTGGGACGGAAAAAGCGAATGAAGTCATGTTTGGTCGAAGTATGTAATAAAATCATGAGTTATTTTCGGGCCAGTGTGCTGATTTGGGCTGGAGTTGTAATCCTGTCTTACAGTAAGATCTAAGAAGGTACCGGCTGCAACGCTGACGTTATTCTACAGGTAATGAGCAGGAAAATATTTGCTGAATAGAGATATCTATCATTTAAATGAGCAGGGTGTCAGCACATTATAGAGAACACTGTTTGAGAATAAGGACGAAGGCAAAACTACTCCAGCTGTAAATTCTTCTTCTAAATATGTGTTCAGGCGGAAAACAGAACATTCCTGCTGAGGTGTTGATTGATCGTATGTTGGTACACAAATTTAGCTGCAGTGTCTTTGTTGTCTTTGAGTCCCTCAATTTGCTGTCTATCTACAACTGAATTCTTTTTGAGCCTTGTGAAGTTCTGGATTTTAGTAAAATATTGAACCTTTTATGCAGCATTTCAGTGCTATTTTGTGCAACACTGCTGTGTCTGAGAGTTGTAGGTGCTAGTTACACAAATGTGACTTCATATAATAACATATGTTGTGTTCACAGCATGTGGCGCTGAGCTGAAGAAGGTCACATTAAACATGTTATTTCAGCTGTAAACTAAATTATATAACTGTACCTTACTGTGATGAAACACATCAGTGCTGCTGCCAGACTGTTTTCCAGCCCAATAACTGCTCAAAACCCAAACTGATAAGAAGAAAAAAATATATATCTATAATAAACAATGCATATGAAGTTGTAAACAATAACAATAGTATTCTGGTTCATAACAACGTTTTGGTACATTCAGACATAATAGTAAAACAACAATACAAAACATATCAATTTTACCAGTGAGCTAGAACGCCGACAGGAGGCAACAATGGAACAATAAAACTTTTTTCCATTTCTGCTTTAAAAGTAAAGAAGAAATAAAGGGACAAATAACAAAAATATTAGGTTTTATCTAACTTGGTAAAGTACAGCAGGCCTTGGCAGTATGCCAACTTAAAGTGTAAACTATTTTTAACAACATATCTTTTTTTTTAAAATATGGCATAATTTTAATGTATTTAAATAAAAAACCAAATCCTGTCCACCTGCCCAAGCTAATTTTAATCCACACAATGTAAACCAAAACAGCATAATTCAGCAGAAAACTGTTGAATCTGGCAACACTGGCTGGGGTTAATAACAGTTTCTTAATATGTTCATAGAAATTAGCATTTCATGGTTTGAAAATGGCTCAAACCCCCAACCACTGTTTTAAATCATCCTCAGCCTTGTGAGACAGAGCCAACCATTTTGGGGGAGGGGTCCCAGGGTTTCCCAGGGTCTTTTAAAACGTAGATAGCAGACGCCGTAATGCTGCTCGAAGCAAGCGACCAATGGCAGGACTTTCATTTGCAGTGTGCATCTGTTGAGTCAGACTACTGACTGTGCAGGCGTGAGGCCACGCCCCCTAGTGTGACAGTTTGAACTCTGATTTGTAATTGAATATTTTCCTTTTTTTTAATTTAAAGGGCCTGTGTGCAGGAATTAGTGGCATCTAGTGGTGAGGTTGTAGATTTGCAATCAGCTGAATACAGCTCACCTCACCCTCCCCTTACGGACCACGTCCTTGATGGTAAATTCCTTGACGTTAGCGGCGGAGGACCTTGGTGGTGAGTTCCCCTGTTTGTCCTCTGGTATTGTGAGTAAATAAATGGTATTTCCTCTGCTCCTTCCTTCGACGTCTGTCAGCTTCTCTTGCAGAATTTTCTGTTGTGTCAAAGATCTGTGTAACACGTCTTTCACTTTTTAGATTCCATGTCTCTGTTTTAGCTAATTCGTTCCTGACCTTCAGTAATGGGGCGTTTTTTGTGTCAGCAGAGATTTGTTGGTTTCTCTTGTTGCAGCTCATTGAGTGTATTTAAGTGAATTTTCATGTCAGCTTTAAGGTCACATATCTCTTTTCTAATTGCACCCAGCCCCAAGCACATTGTTGTGGTTAGTGGAGTTGTAGTTGTTTGTTGTCCTCCCTCTCGCCCATCACAGATGAATTACGTCCTTTCTCCCAGTTACTTTTCTTTTAAACCTCTTGTTTCAACTCCTCCACTCATTACACTTTGAATTAATCAGGTCTGTAATTTTTGTTTTTTAATTATGACTCATTCTAAGGTAACAAAAACACAATGATTCATTTTTTCAAGTGATCAAACACTGATTAAAAACACTTAAACATTTTGTATTGACAGGGATGATGCATGTAAGCATTGTTTAAGTTAACATTAAGTAAAAAATGCAACCGATGCATACAGATTACCTCTACTGTAGCTGTAGCTAATTCACAGTCCTCCCTGGTTAGGCTTCATTATTTATGAATACTATGTTGTTTTTGACACATGCTGCCAAAAAATCCCCCTAAATCTTACACACTGGACCTTTAAATAAAGGGTCTAAATGCCCTTTACTATTTTCAGATCGTTTGTGTTGGAGGAGCTGCAAAAGTGCCGTAAAGCTTTAGCCTTTTTTTTGTCCAGCATTTTGGACATTCCAACAGTATATGTGAAGGAATTAATCAACACCAGGCTGCGACCCTCTTATAATTTGCTAAAATGTCATCCTGTGACTTACTGCATGACCGTTCATTGTCATTGAGAGGTCACATTAAAGTCTAGTCTTCCAATTACCTTCCTGCAATGATCCGGCTCTCCGGCGTAGCTTTCTCTTTTTACTGAGTTGTAAACGGGAGAGCCCGGCCATCGATTTCACTTCATTCAGAGCAATAAAAGGAGGTCTTTGCAGCAGGAAGTTTATTCAGACATTTTACAAAGGGGACCATGGCCAGACTTTTCCACTTCATATGAAGAAACTCTGATAGAATTTGTTGCCACGCCTGTGGAGGAAAAAGTCCTGAGGTGAACCGACTGTTTGTCCATCGACTGCATTTTAGAGTTATTTGAGAGGAGCTTTACTTTTACAGCATTCACACATGTGCCATTTGCAGTGAGCGCCTGAAGGGGGATATGCTGATGTTAGGTGACTGCCTCTCCACCGCCTGCGGCTCAGTCCTGGTTTCTGGAGAACCTCTGGGCGCAGCAAGACACAGACCGAAGACATATTTCACCATGAGCCTTTTGTGGAAATTCAGCTGTTCAAAAAGTACTAACAGATACAGATACAAATGCTCAAGTTACTGTAATTAAGTAGGTTTTTGGGGAGGTACTTTTGAGTATATTTTCAAGTATGTACTTTTACTCATACTTAGTACACATTTCATTATGTAATCTACTTAGTTACTTTTAAAATCATAGTTGAGTACTGAGTATTCCTTAATCAGTCCTACCAGGATTTCACAGGTTGTTTCGGTCTAAAATGCCAATTTTCACGGCAGCTTTTCTTTAAAAAATTGTGGTGCGTGTTGTGATGTTGTAAAGAATCTTTTGCAGTTAAAACTGAAAACTGCAAGAAAAAAAGTTGCAGATTTTTTTTTGTAAAATTCAAAAATCAGCTTGTTTCAGGGAGAATAAAACTACTTTCTGTGGTTATATTATAAAATATAAAAGTGCACAGAGCGTTGATGTCAATAAGAAAGACAAACCTTGCCTTCTTTTCAGTATCTGTGACAAAATGAGGCAATAAAAATACAAAAAATAATAAACAATTAAACACTGAGTCACTCCATTCAGACCTACATGTATGACATTTGCGTGGGGAGCTTCTGTGATTGGTCAAGTTTGCAGAATTCATGGAGATTGGTTGAATTCGCATGAATCATCAGCATCACAGCTGGACGGACTGATTAAACATAAACGGTTAAAAAGTAACTAATACTCTGAGTAGTTTTTGAGAAGGATACTGTGTGCTTTTACTTGCAATTGAGTAATATTATAGTGATGTAACAGTACCTGTACCTGAGTACAGATTTCCACCACCACTGCAGAAAAGGAGCAAAATGAAGCTTCTCACATGAGAGATCTTTGTTTCCTCCTCTCTAAATTAGGGGGAAAGTGGTAAAATATGATGAGGAAGAGGAAGCAAATGAAGACTGATTGAGGTGTTGTGTGTTGTCTGCAGCTGAGTCTGCACATCGTTGGGTTTGTGATGAACTCGTGCAGGAGCGCTGATAACGATGTGAGCACAACACGCTCCCATGACAAGCCTGCAGACAGAAGAGTGCTGTGTGTGTGTTAAATGGAGGGGGGTAGTTCCCTGCGAACAGCCCCAAAGATAATGAGAGGCATCAGGGCCCCCAACTCTGTCTTTGACTTATCAAGCAACAGCCCTGCAGTACTATAAGGACTGGACTGTCAGCAGAAACCTGCACAAATGTGTGTGCGTGTGTATTTGTGTGTGTGTTGGGGCTACTTGGTAACTTAGGGGCAATAGGGGGAGCTTGAGGGAGATGGAGTGTTGCCAGGAGGAGAGCACTGAGGATGTGTTGGGAAAGATAGAAGCAAAAGCAGGGCCAAGAAAATCCATCAGGCTGCAGTTTTTGAAGGACAGTTTCCCAATGAGAGTCTCATCCCATCAGCCCCTGGGCTGAGCCTCAGTCTGGCCTCAGCAGGAGAGAGCTCCTCCTCCTCCTGAGATCACGCCGCCGCCGCGGTTGAAGGTTATAACGGAAAAAAAAAAAAAATGGACGGGAGGGGAGAACAAGCTGGCGAGAGACAGTGATGGAGAGGTGGAAAGCTAACCTTTACCAGCTCTTGTTTTATGTCTCCTTCTCTCTTCATTCTCACGTTTATCACCTGATATGAGCTCTGAGCTGAGCTTCTCTCCTCTGAAGAGTTTGGCATAAACGCTTCTCAGTTACACGAAAAGAGGAGAAACTGTAACATTTCACACCTCCCTCGCTCCCTCCCGGTTCACTCAAACACACACATACACACAGATGCCGACACACTTTCGCCAAAAGCATGTGCGCGCACACACCCGCACATCCACACCTGATCGTCTTCTAAGGGAGTGAATAATTACTTTGCCAAAGGGCACAACTGTGATCCCTGGCTGGTATTTAAAGCCTTGTCACTGAATTTAAATTACCCCTCCTCTCCATCGCTTCCTTTAGTTAAGTGGAAATGTCCTCTTTTCGGGGCTAATACAGAGATCACAGCCCTAATGTCTTCATCATGGCCTCCGGCTAATACTGCCACATTGCATGACACAGCTTGAGTCTCCACACTGGCATCGATGTGTGATAAGTCTGTGACGGTATGGACTTTTTCTGATCAAAGCAACATATTCCCAGAGGATGGCGGTTTACTGTGAATGTTTAAATGATTACATTTTATTGAAGCATGCTGTCATAAGAGCAGTGTAGCTCCTTTGAGGAATCGGCAGTGAATAAGTGTGTGTGGCGTACAAGTGAAGGAGGGCAAACAGCAGACTGCTGGTGCTGGTACAGAAAGTTGTCAGTGTGTTGTCAGTGTTAAAATTGGTTGGAGAGCCACCCGGCACCTTAGTAATGGCCAGATTTGGAGATGTGGTGAAATAATCTATAGTGATAAATGCAACACTGAATATCTTCTGTGCTTTTTTGGTCCACTTTTCCATCTTAAAAGCATTTATTTTTGTCGTTAGCATGTTGTTAGCCGTCCACCGACAATTCCAAGATGCCATGGATTGAGTCTGCTGACCAGTCAGAGGCTCTGTTCCTGATTTATCAACCAATCAGAGGCGTGTTCCTGACCTGTGTGTGACAGCACTGATCCTTAGGTGTATTAATAGATCCATGCACTGATCTCACCAACTGAATGTTCTCTGTAATCATTAATCCATTTTTCCATTTTGAAAACACTTATTTTTGTTGTTAGCATGTTGTTAGCGGCCCACTGGCAATCCCAAGATGCCTTGGTTTGAGTCTATCAACCAATTAGATGCTGTTTTCCTGACTTGAGTGCTGATCCTTAGGTGTATTAATAGATCCATGCACTGATCTCAACATGAAATCTGACCCTTCAAAGTAAAGGTTTGTGGTGATGACGGTAATGAGCTCAACCCTGTGGTAGGCATCACATGACCGCTGTGTTGTGGTAATGTTGTTATCGTCACAGCCCTAACGTGTGAAGCTGTTTGCTGTCACCCTCAGAAATCAAAACTCCACTTTTCCTGTTATTGTGCTCCAGCATGCAGCGAAGCGTAAAAAACCCTGAGCTTTGATATTAGTATTTCCATCTCAAAGTCTTGTTTTCTCCATGTGAAAATAATTTATATATAAAACATATTTCTCAAGTGGAGGTAGGGAGTGCTGACTTGATGGAGGTGTGTGTGAAATTCTGCCCTTCTAATTAGTTTATTCAGTTATTCTTTCCTCTTCCCACCATGTTGTAGCCTTAGGCCATCTGTGCTTCCTTTTGCAGCAAACTCTCACAGCCTCCACCGTCGCCCCCCCCCCGCTGCTTCCTCAACCCCTTCACTGCACTATAATTTTCCACCCTCTCTCATGGCCTCCATTGAGCATGTGAGCCCTGCGTCATGCGTCCAGTCTGTGCAAGAAACACTGAATTGCAGATAGGGGCTGTAGTGCTTCATTGTGAATGAAGCTGTGGGGGTTGAGAGGCTGATCCTGTATTTGTCCTTGTCTGATGTAACTCGTCTCCCATGATGCTCTGTGGCTGAGACTTGGCCCACCTGCTTGTCCACTCTACTCCAGGCTGCATGATTGGCATGGCGGGGCAGAGAGACTATTAGGATGCTGGAGCATGAAACCACTTAAGGTTTATGCGTGTGTGTTTCTGAGTGTTTGTGTGTGTGGGCAGTGAGTGCATGTGTACATTTGCTTTTACACATTTGTGCTCGTAGTAAGAGAGTGACCATGACCACCCCGGCACGCAATCCAGAATATCAAAGAACATCGAGTGTATTTGAATTCAGCGAGTGCAGCGAGGGGAGCTATGCTAATAAATTGCATCTGGATGGAGTTGGTATCCAGGTAACAAAAGCCCTAATACGTCTCTATACGGTCTGCAGTTCTGCGCCCAACATGATGTGGAAACAGATTACAGAGGCGCTTAATGATGGGCTGCTCTCTTTTTTCTTAATTAAACAGTAACACTGTAAAAATCAGACAGGCTTTTAGTGGAATCAACTAATTTTTTTCTCTTTAACTTAACATAAATACACAAGTTTTAGTTATTCAAGTTAATTAAACTTAAAATATCTTGTATTTATTTTTTCAGAGTCATTTGACTTGAAATGAGTTGAATAAATGTTCAGTACAGAGTTTAATCAACTCATTAAATTAAGTTTCTAAAGAAACATGCTCAGCATATTAGCAGCAGTTCTCAGAAAACATATACGATGAAAACTTTCTGTCTCTACTACACTGAAAAAACTCACAATTTTAAGGCAGATTTTTGACTTTTGAACTGAACTCAAACTCTTTAAGTTGTGAAAAAGTTTTACCTGCAACAACGTAAGGTAGAATCAGTAGGATTTGTCCATGCTGATGTTTTAGGTTGGTAAACACTGCAAACTAAGTGAGAAAATAAGAAAATACAGGCAGATGCCACCACCACACATTTACAGTGGCTCATAAGTGAAAAGGATTATGTATATATGAGTCTACACAAGGGCGGCATGATGGCGTAGTGGTTAGCGCTGCCGCCGCACAGCAAGAAAGTCCTGGGTTCGAATCCCCGAGCCGGCAGGACCTTTCTGTGTGGAGTTTGCATGTTCTCCTCGTGTCCGTGTGGGTTCTCTCCGGGTACTCCGGCTTCCTCCCACAGTCCAAAGACATGCAGCATAATAGGTCAATTGGTGACTCTAAATTGCTCGTAAGTGTGAATGTGAGTGTGAGTGGTTGTTTGTCTCTATGTGTCAGCCCTGCTGATGAACTGTACTCCGCCTCTCGCCCAAAGTCAGCTGGGATAGGCTCCAGCCCCCCTGCGACCCTCACGGATAAGCGTTACAGAAAATGGATGGATGGAGTCTACACAAATATATAGAATATTACAGTTTTTTGCCTTTTGCCTAACAGACTTCTCTACAAGGAAGACATGAACATCATTAATAACTCAGACAGAAAGACAGAGATTTCTTCCTTTATAGTTAGATTAACAGCATGTCATGCAAAAACAGTACACTAATTAATGAAACAACTAAAGTATTTCATAATTTCCGTCTGTCTGTATGTACGTATGTCCTTTGCGTAAGTTGAGAACTGTTGATCCACTTGACTTCACACTTCAGGGGTGAATTTCTGAGAACCCGAGGGAGTGCAGTGTCAAATTTGGTGCAATTTGGCCAGATGATGGTGCTAACAATGAACTTTACATTTTGGCCAGTAAAGTCTGAACCACAAGTCTCAGAACTGACAGTTTCCTGGACTACTCAGGTCTAGACATATCTTTCCAATTAAGCCACATGCATTTATGTCAAGATCAATTTTCTGCCAATTTGACTCTGTTTTTTTCTGCTACTTCTCCTACAAATTTTGGCCAATCGACATTAAATTTGGTACAGAAGATCTCGGGACCAAGCCATAAAAAGTTAATTTTTTATATGTTTTATATTCCGTACAGTTATGCTGTAGGTGGTCCTCAAAGTTTGCTTTGCAACCAAATTTAATGCACATATTTAAATATGATGTCTGAGAGACCATGATAAATGTGGTGTCATTTGACCGACAGGTGGTGCTGTAGAATCATCAGCTATAAAGGAAGGTACGTTTTGTTCATATGTGTGTATGACTGTCCTTTGCATATCTCGAGAACTGTTCATTCGATCACTTTCACACTTGCCAGGTGTATTGCTGTGCACCCATGGGAGTGTATTATCGAGTGTGAAGTCAGTCAGATGAGCGGTTCTTGAGAACATTACAAGCAAGCAATCGGTCTGCCCCAAACGAGCACACACTCCAAACGGGCACTGCACTATTAAGCACTTATGAAATACTACATGAATTAATTCATTGTATGCATTTTCAAGTATGAAGTCATATATGAATTCATGTGCCTTTATGAAGTGTTACCAATTAAACATATGTATGACCCGTAACAATAAGCTTTCAGTTTCAGCTAATATTCACATATCCCCAGAATTTCATTCTTCTCAGGGTGAAAAAGCCTCAGAAACCTCATTTACACTATAATAAGACACCAAAATCTGTGAAAACCCTGAACTAATGAAATTTTCAGATGGGTTAGCAGGTGACCTAGCACACCTATTCAATATAAGAAGAGATTTGGGGATACATTAGTCCTTTAAATGAAGAAATAATTTACAGAAATAGATTAAAAAAAGCAGAATTATGCCAAGAAGATTATCCTCATTGCAGGCTTTACAGACTGTTTTAATGTGGCTGTCGTCAGGGAGAACCTGTATCATATTAGTTACAGATGACTGATGAAATCAGATTTTTAATAAGACCTTGCTATCACTCTGGTTCTGAATATCATCAGGCTGGTATAGCAGCCTAATCCTCGTCGATGATTTCAAAGTGTGAAGAAATGAGAGCGCTGTAGTTGGAGCTTCCACTTTGTCAACACTGTTAGCGAGGGGATGATGTTGCAGAGTGCAATATCCACTGCCAGAGCAATACCACACTTTGTGGTGTAACATGTCATGGAGGAAAATGACACTTAATTATTACTCTGCAGATAAAATTGCAAACCTGATAGCCTTATTATTCAAAACAAAGTGCTAACAAGGAGTCAGCGTCGTCCCTTCTGTCTTCACTGTCTCTTGTTACATATTTTGTCTCATTTTTCCCAGACACACGTTTTCATACCTCAAGGTTATTTTTCTGAATGTCTATTTATCATTTTAAGCTTTGCACGCCTTCTCCCGCCTCCTCACGCCATGACTAGTTATTTTCTCAATTGACTATCGTCCAGCTTCCCATTACTCATGCCAAAATGCCCTTTCCTCTCGAAGAAGCTCACACTCTTGAATTGTTTTCTCTTCCTCGACAACCAAAAGCCTCTCGTGCTTCTTGCAAACCCTCATGTCCATTATCACCGATTGTCGCCTTCAGTGTCCAGCCTCTGTGTGCATCTGTGCATACGTTGTAGTCAAGGACGGATATTTCATTTCACTGTTAGGAAGCGGCTGTGTGTGTAAAAACCCCAGAACTCTGTCAGAAAGTGTATATTTTAACATGGTGTTTGCTGTAATTATGTGTTTTTTATGAAATGATTCTTCATTTATATCCAAATTATAAACATGACAGCCATTAGACATGCAGTAGCAACAGTAAGAATATTCTTAGTAATATTTAATTAATATTTAAGATTAACTTACCTACGTAATCAGGTTGTGTTACCATCTACAAAACAGAAGTATTTTTAATTTGAAGGAACAATGTGTTGTCTAAATAGGAAGTTGGAGCCATAGACGGTTTATTAAATAGATTTAAATCCTTTTTAATATAGAGTTTATGGTTAAAGAAAGTTGTTTGCCCCGCCCGCTCCTCCCCAGACGCCCCAGGGGAAGTTCAGGCAGGCTGCAGGAACACTGCAGGAGCACAATATTATAAATTGACAACAATTGATCAGCTGTTTATAACTGTCAATTGTCTGTCAGTGTAGAGTTAAGCCCAACCTGCCTGCTTTCTGCCTGCCAGACTCCCATTACATTTTGGTCATTTTAACCATCACAAACATCTACGGTTTCTACAAGATAATTAAAACATTTCTTATTCACATAAAATAAGCAAACAAAAAAGTCATTTTGGCCTGTAATAGAAATTCCAAAGGAGGATTCAACGGTTGCAGCATTGTGTATTTCAACTTAACATGTTTCCTTAATCTCTGATGCCATGTCATGGACATTTTATGATTAATTGTAGTAAAAAATATTACAGATTTCTCCTTTAACCAAGTATCCTGTATCATAACTACACATCTGACATTTGTGACAAAGCGAACAGCTTAAAAATCAGTTGAAAATTCAGCGAGTAGGCACACCTGCATTATCAGACCAATATGGCAGCCTGCACTGATGCACAAGATTCACCTGCGGGGTAACTGAGCGAACAATATGCAGGCTGTGAACGTGTTTTATTCTCCTGAGTGGTAAAAGTTAAGAAAAATGTCTGACACATCCGTTGTTTGGCAGACAGTGGATCAAACCACTTTGTAGCATCTGATGGGGGAGATAATCTTTCTAAATTAAAAAAAACAAGGCACAAGTGTTTCCATCATATATATATTATATATTATTATGCCCCCCCTGTAATTTGCAGCCTTGGTTGCAGTATGTGTCCATGTGCGTGTTTGACCCAGTATGCTGATTTCACATTAACCTGCTTTCTTCTAAATGAGATTTCTATTCTTCTGTCTCCATGTTGACTTGCTTTCCTCCCTTTCATCATCTCCAGCAAGGTTATCCTGAGGCAGGCAGCACTTTTATGGGAACAAGGGGGCGTGAAGGGGGTAGGGGCGGGTGGAGGGCCTGGCTTTGCCTCCAGCCATGCCTTAATCGATCTTGTTTAAAGGGATGTTGTGAGCTGAATGTTTGAACCCATCTCCTCGTTAACAGTTGTCTGGGATTTAATTAAGAAGTAGAATGAATTTAATGTCAATTACATCTTAAAATGAACGGGGAGTGCGAAGATGAACAACAAAGAAACCGAGAGTGAGAGAACGGAGGAGAAAAAAAAAAGGAAAGTGGAGGCTAATTAGGGGATCGAGTTGTGTTCATGCATCATTCCAGTTGAAACGTTTCCTTCCTCTCGCTCTCAACCCCATTTTCCTCCCTGCTCCTTATTCTCCTTCTGTTTCTCTCCCTGCATGTATATCTGCAAGAGCCCTCAGCAAAAATTTCTGTCACATCTCTTCTTTGCCGTTGGCACACAGTGTGGGTATGCAAATATGAGAAAATAGAGACTTCAGCATTGTTGACACACTCTTCCTACACATGAAGCACAAGCAGATATAAGATGGGAATCTGTCTCTCTACAACTGAAGTGGTTTAAAGGAGCAATATGTACCAATTGTACTCAAAAACGAGTACAGAAGTCCAAATAGGGAGCTGGAGCATAGACTGCTTTTTAAGTAGGTTGAAATCCTATTTGTTCTATGATCTGAGGTTGAAGCGAGTCGTTTTTTCTTGCTCCCTCCTACCCAGACTTCAGGAGGCTCAGGCAGGCTGCAAGAAGTCCTACACTGTAAGTTGATCAGCTGTTGATAACTGATAATTGTCTGTTATTCTGAAAACAAAAGCTCACTGCTCTGAAAATACAAACTGCCTGCCTTATTGCCTGCCAGACTCTTACTCATTCTGCGAGCATTCGGCATCAATTTTAACTCGAATTAATGTGAAAAACAGGAAATATAGAAATTTCCAAGGGGGACATTTCAACTCAACATGTGTCCTCGCTCTCTGATGACATATCGTGGTCACTTTGTGATTTATTCCAGTAAATATATTACAGATTTCTCCTTTAAGTACGTCTGTGTACTTTATTGATTTTTAGAATGTTGAAAACCACAGTAAATGCCATCGTATCATCCATACAGTATATCATCCACGTGACATAGAGAAACAAAAGCATGAGGAACAAAAAGATAAAACAGACAACCTCCACTGCATGACCCACATTTAAATACAACTTTATTCAGATCTGAGGACTCTTAGCTTTTATATATATATGTATATTTATGTTTTTGACAGTCGAGATTTGTTACTATTCTTTGCTGAGTGGACCAGTGTTGTCTTGCAGTCTCTAAGGCCAAATATCCACATGTCTGTTGGCACTAGATGGGTCAACAGTAAGGCTGCTGCCGTAAGAACACCGTCCATCCCGCAGCAACATGACTGTCTCTTAAACTTTAGCCCAGCAGCCTTTCTTGAACTCGCCCTGGGGAGGCGGAGAGGGTGGAGTCTCAGTGAGAGTATTGCTGTAAATCTGAGAGGATCTGTAAGGAGCAGAGCGAGGGGCTTCGTCCCCGGCAGGTAGCCCGACGTGTGTCCTTGTTTTTTTTCTGCAGGAGTTCAGTGCTGCGGGCTCGATGTTGCCCAGCTTTGATTCAAACGTGTGAGTTTCCAGCTTCTCTCCGGACGCCCTGCGGGAGGCAGGGGGGTGGAGGAGTATTGAGGTTACTGGGGCGTATCTGTGTCGGGCACTCCGTTGGCATGCTCTCGAGGAGATCTCATGTCCTCACAATCCAGGGGCTTATGTAAGATGCTTTGAACAGGAGAGAGGAAAATACCTAAACCAGCACATCTTAAGACTGTGTGCACACGCGTTTGTTTGATGGGATATAGATATAGAGAAAAATAGATAGATAGAGAAGGAGAGAGGGGAGTTCTCACTGCTGATGTTCGGTTGGCTCGGCATTAAGCTCACAGAGATTAGCCTGCTCAGCTCAGCGCTGTGCGCAGGAGGGCGGGCAGGGCAGCAATGAGGAACTACCCACAGCAGGGTTCAATGCCAGGGTAAGGGAGGTAGAGAGGACACGGAGGCTTAGGTCAGTGAGCCGGGTCACACACAGGGAGAGGACGACAGCGTGAAGACAGCGGGACGTATGGCTGAGCAACATGCAGACGTCTGGAGGGGACGGGCCCAGAGAGAGCCGGTGGATGAGGAGATGGATGAACAGAGCGAGAGGCGGTGGTTCATTCATGCTGCTTGATATGAGTTTTACACACATGAAGCTTTGTATTTCATCCAGCAGTCCACGAAAAGGACCTTCAAACAAGTGTCAGGCGTTTAGCTTCAGCTGCTGCCAGACCTACATCTATATTGCATGCTCCACTGGGACTCTTTATGTATGCTATCCAATAAATACTGCATAAACAGCGACTGTGATGTGGCAGAAATCAGACTCTGTCTCTACACGCTTCCTCGTAGTTGGCTCTGATTGATGGTCTCCTCTTTAGGAAAATCCCCTCTGTGAGGACTGCTGATTGTGAGACACTTACAGCGAGAGACGAGCCACACGGACACGCGTGTCGTTAACAAGCGAAGCAAGCCGGTGCACATACACACTTAGAAATAAAGGTGCTAACTAGAACCATTAATGCTTCTTTGGTTCTTTGGTTCCTGGTAGAATTTTTTTAAAATGTTCCACTCTGAACCCTTTGAAGAGGTTCTAGGGTTGAGCGATGTCTACCAAACTGGCATATGATAATGATGGACGATGATGATGTTGTATTTCTGTTACGTGCTTCAGCAATAAAGCTGATAAATATTTAGAAATATTTTTTATGTTTGCACCAAAATTAAGATGCTTTCACTGGACAATAAATTAAAAAAGGTGCCACAATAATAGATACAGAGTAGAATAGATATAATAATAAGAATTAGAATAATAAACCCATCACTTTTAAAGTACAAAATGTGTTTTATAAATTACTCTTATCGGCTTTTATTGCACTTATGGTAACAAGAATTTAACATTTTTAAAATCTATGTGCATTTGTCTCTTACTGGGTCTTCATTTTGGACGCTGTCTGTGTGTGTTAGTGTGTGGTGTGAATTGAGGATGGCATCATCCATCAGCCCAACCCGAGGGAACCTTTCTATCGTGTAATAGTTCCACCCAGGACCCTTCAAAACAAATTAGCTCTGATTCTTGAACTGGTTCTTCCAAGTTTCTTAAAACCTCTGTGCTGTCTAGCGAACAGCTCGCGTTTCCACCAGTTTGAGTGGAACCATCGCATTCAAGGATGTTATCAGCAGAGGGTGTTGCAGAATGACCTGTAGAACATGACACACCCGCTTTGGTTCCCAAAGAAAACCTGCTATGTTTTGGTTCCAGCTGGGAACCAACTTTTAGATTCCAGAACCAGTTTTATATTTGGTAGAAATGCAGTTCAAAATGAGGTGCCTGAACTGGAACGGGACCAGTTCTGTGCCTAACTGAGGGTTCTATCCAAAATCGTTCCACCTTTTAAGTAGGGCTGGGTAAAAAAAAAAGCCAATTAATGGATTCAAATCAATTTTCCTTTGCCTGGTTTAATATAATGTGTCATAAAATCCCAAAATCAATCTTTTGATATATGTCTTTTCTCCTGCAGACGTGTGCTTCAGCCTGCAGTTTTAACCCAGCGAGTTGTCGTAGCACAAGATCTTGTGTGAGATTTTGTTAATTTTAGTGTGTTGTTCAGGTCATGTTTAATGAAACGTACATGATTAATGTAACTCTGGGGTCAATTCTTACTGTAAACATTAATATTTTTAATAATGCACCAGGTTAGAGTGTTCCTTTTACAATTTACAGCATTAGAAATATCCTTTATATCCAAGCAAAATTATTACTGTAACTGAAATATCCTGAACCAATATTGATATCCAATTGAACTGAATCGTGAATCAAAGCGGGACCTTTTGCATCAAATCGAATCGTTTTGGGAAATCTGAATCGATACCCAGGCCTTCTTTTAAGGGTACGTCAAGGATTTCAACAATCCTCGAAGAAACGGATTCTTAATGGAACCTTTAGTCTTTAGAACTCTTGATGAACCCTTTCTTCAGAAGCATTTGGTTCTGGGTCCTTCAGGAAGAACCATTTTGGAGCCCTTATTTCTAAGAGTGCATGAAATATCTGTTTGGATAAAACAATCACACGCAGGAGGAGGCTCGGCCAGATGAACAGCCTTTATCATTGCTGCGGGTGGTGTATCTGCCTGTCGCCTGCAGGCTTGCGTCTGCACCGCTGCCATTTGCTCTGTGCCACAAGTTGATCTGGGCGCATATGGAGAGGAGCTACCCCCCTCTTTAAGAGTAAATTAAAAACTCAGAGCTTTGATGTGCAGATTTACAGGTCTTTGTTTCTATCTTTAGCTCAGCGACTGTGTTTTCCCTCCCACTCCTGCTCTCACACGGAGCAGCCGAGGCGATGCATTTATGTCCAGCCTTATGCTACCCCCCACAGGAGGAAGACCGTTCACTGCCGCGCGGGTCCACCTGGGACGCCGCCGCACAGTTCCAGCCGAGCGTGCACGTGCACAGATCTTGTCTATATTAGCATCAGCACATTAGCATCAAACCGGTTATCTGATATCACCGTTTAATGACTCTTCACACCTGCCTCGTGACCATTCGGCGTTAATGAACTGAAAAGTCATTGTGTCCTCATAAGCAGGATGGCGGTAACCTCTCAGCACACAAAATGTCAGGCTACCTAATTCATAGCTCCATTGTGTGCCGCTCGGCGCTGATATTGTTTGTGAGAGAAACATGAGACGGGCCAGCCAGTGGCCATTTATCTTAATGAGAGCAGTTAACTCTGAGGCTGAGCTGTGGCTGCCGGCTCCACGTGAAAACACAACAATCTCCATGAACGTCCTCTTATCCTCCTACCCGCTGACTTGATTTTTAGGAATACATTTTGCCCTCTCGTTGAAACCTTAATTAGTTCTAAAGGAGATTAAATTATATGTAATTATTATGATAATATTTTCATTTATTCAAGATAACGGGCCGACTTTAGTGAACACAGTATTTGTCGGGAGAGAGCAATCTCCCTCACACAGTCAAAGTTATCAAGGCGTGAAATCAGGAATCCTGACGGCAACAAAATGTAATCTTTTTCATACAGAGGGGACAATAGAAAGAGCTGCATACTCTACGTCTCCTTCTCCACTTTAATTAAAACAGCTCACTGAATCTCTCCCTCTCTCACTCCCCCACCTCTCTCTCTTAAGTGTGAGGGCCAATTCTATCTCTGTGCAGAATCTAGTTATTTCCCTCACACTGAACTTGTCTTAAGCCCCGGCCCCAAATCTTTGTTGAGCAATTGCTTTTTCTTGCAAATTTTATTATTTCTCTTCTCTCTCTCTCTCTCTCTCCCTCTTTTCCCTCTTTTATTAAAACAGAGGTGACATAACTGACAGATACAGTGTGATTAGATTTGGCGGGCTGCGAAAGTAAACACTACACGCTGACGATGCCGTGGTGGGATGCCTCGACCCCGTCTCCTAGAAATTACATTTGTATATTAGTGAAAATTGCTTTCATAATTGTGTTTTGGTGGCAATATAATTCTTGCCTGGATTATGTTCACAGACAATGTTTCTTTGCAATAATACATTTTACGCTAGATTCTTGTGCAGGATTTTATCAGCACAGTCCAGGGTTTGGGTCCAGACTCCTGCAACAAAAGTGCTTTGGCCGAGGTGAGGATTTTGGGGCAATAAAAGCACACTGATTAGGCAGGATTTGACCCAGATGGTCACTTTCATTCTGGTGATTTTTACATAAGATAAATAGTCAACAGAGTGGCGCAATACAAATATAATATAAAGCTTCCACATTTTACTTTAAGTCGTTGAAAATAAATTGTTCCTCTGTCCTCAGGCCAAATTCATTCTCAGTATTCCACCTTGAAAAATAATTTAATTCTTATGATTTATTATTTATTCACCCATTTGATCTATATAGTTTTTTGTGTATGTTTTTGTATGGTTTGTTTGTGTGAGTTGCATAAAGGGAACTGCAACTGAATGAAATGATCCATAAATTTATTTAACTTGGTAAAAAAAAATTACGGTCACCTATGCACAAAACACAGTTGTTTCAAACTAAGGTTCCGCCTCTAATTGGACAGATAGCCAATCATACTGTAGGATAAAGGGGTGGCCAATGCCAGAAAAAGTTTGAGAACCACTGGGTCAGGGTGGAAAACAAAGGAAAAACATTGTGAACATTTTGCTGAAATGTTCAGCATCTACTGGTGGACTCAAGGGGGGATCAACTGCCCTGATTGTTCAAAAAAACAATGCAAAAGTTCCCTCTCGGATGCCCCTGTGGCAGAACGTGATAAATTGCCCTTCCAATCCAGAAAACATGATGCAGTGCCATGTAAGCTGCCCTTGCAAGTGAGTTGGCATCTGCATGCTTCTAAATGGCTGAATAGTTAATCATTCTGTGTTTTTAATTACAGATGTGTAGTAGTTCTTGAACTTTAAGCCACATAATAAAACAATTTTAATCCAAACCAGGGATCAAAACTGTTTCATCCTAAATGCATCATGACTTTTGACGCGCTGGTGCCCCTTTTATTTGTTCTGCCCCTGCCCCTCAGATAGCCTGAGTCCACCACTGTCATTATCAACATTTTTTGTGACTTTTCTGTTGCAAATCAGTGATACATAAATGTAATTTCTGGGAGACATGGCTGGATGCTTACATGTAATGTGGACAGGAGGTGAAAAGATGTGCAGGAAGATGAACTTTTCACGTTTTTCTGGGGTGCCCTTTTTTTTTTTAAAAAAAGTGATGCTGTGGTTAGTTACACTTTACATTCATCAGAGGAAAAACACTGCTTTGTGTTACCTTCACTAAGTTTTAAATCAGTATTGTTTTTTTGCCTTCACAGTGCACAATCTTTAAACACTGTATGATGTTTGTAATAAAGTCTGAATTTGTATACAACTCTCTGGTGAATCGTATCACAGCATTTAAATGTGTGCTTTCACTGCAAATACTGCCTGGTGACTCTGCAAAAGAGCAATCTTGTAAAGGGTGATTAAAAGGACATTCAGACAACATTCACAAATGACTTAATGGAAGAGAGAAATAGCTGGCGAAAAAGTTGGCATTTAGAAACTGGATTGAGGTAAGAATGTGCGTGTTGGCGATATTTGATTTTCAGTCCAGTTAATGAATGCTGCTCTTAAGCATTCCAAATGCCTCATTATCTGCATACTGTAGTTTCTGTTTTGCATATATGTTTTTACATCTTACAGTAGTCAGGCTACAGAGAGGGCTTCTTTGAAGGTGTCTCGCTGCCACAGTGGCATTAAGGACTTGTCACAGCCCTGGTTTCCTCCTCATGTGTTGCAGTCACTCCTACTCACCCCCCGTTTCCTCTCCCCTCCCACCTCTCCTCCCCCCTACAAGTCCTCTAGCCCGAGGGCAGGTAGGGCATCTCGTTATGGTAGTTGTAGTCCGGGCAAACCTTCTGGACCAGGCGGTAGTCCGTACTGTAGAAGGAAATGTAGATACAGATGACCTTGAAAGGCTTGGAGCAAATCCAGGACACGTGGCTCTGGATCTGCTCCTGGAAGCAGGTCTTGGACGGGTCGTAGTTGCACAGCGAGGTGCGTTTGCTGCGATCCACCTTCTCATAGTCCACGCGGCAGTTGAAGATCTTTGAGTCCTTGGGGGTAGACCACACTCTGGCGCTCCAGGTCAAACTCCACCGCCTTGACCGGCGGCACCAGGCTGACCGAGATGTTGCCCTGCCCCGTGGAGTTGTGGCGGAAGTAGACGCTGAATGTGCCGTTCCCGTGGTCCACGATCTTGCCGGTGATCAGCAGGTTGAGCCTAACCGTTTTGATATTGGAATAGAAGTCTCCCCAGCCGAACATCTTCTTGAACTTGCCGGTCTTGACGATGGGCCGCCGTTTGACCCTGGAGCTGGAGGCGTCGGGTTTGAGCAGGTCGCTACCCAGCATCTCCCAGAATTCCTGTTTAGAAAACTCCTGCTTGGAGAAAGGGACCGGGGAGCGGTAGGGCAGCTCCAGAGAGGTGGCGTTGGCAGCTCGACTCTTACTGTGAAGCATCCAGCGGCTCAGAGGCGAGAGGGGTGCCTGCCCGCTCAGGAGGCCCACCGTCTTGGAGGAGTCGTCTGAAGAGCTCTTGGGGCTGGAGGAGTCGTCTTCTTGACCCAGGGCCACCTGAAGAGAGGAGGTGGGGGCCGAGGGGGAAAATAGAGAAAGAAAGTAAGCAGTTATTAGCCAGGTAGAAAGAAACGTGGACAGAAAACAAATTAAAGCTTTAATCGATACTTAATTTACCGTTCATACCTCTAGTGGTAGTAACCGTGACATTCTATCAATGTTATATATATAAATAAATGGTTGAAATTTTGCAGGTATTGCTATTATTACATTTTTTTTGTTTACCTCTGCTGTGAGAGAAAATACTCCTTTATGTCTAGTTTTCACAAAGCTCATGTAATTCCCTTAGCTCTGTAGTAATGGGCTCATATGCCTCCCTGGAGCTACCGGCGAGGCCAGAGGGATCAAAGAACAGATTCAAAAATAAAATCCACACCAAAACTGAATTCACATAAAGCGTGTTACTCCTGTGGTCCGTGGGCAGTTTAATCAATATTTCTGAGAGTGGACAATTTTCTGCAAAGGCTATAATCCTGTAAAACAATAAAGCTCTGTCATTAAGAAGTGCTTTCCAGACTTGTTTCTCTGACAACAGAGGTTGCAGGTTGATTTATGCACTTATAACGTGTCTGGATGCAGCAAAGGGAGCAGGATTCACGCTAACAGTTATAAAACATTCATTTCTTCATTGCCAAAACATCACTGTATGAACGCTCTTAATGTTTCCGTCTGAAAGAGTCTCATTTTCACAGGAACCAAGTTGGAAAAGGTCACTTGAAGATCATCTAAGTGGAGAGAAATTGTTCTTATATAAAATCTTAAAGGGAGAAACTGTGAGCTGTGTTTCCTGTTTTAAAGTGAGCGTTTTCTGCTTCTTAAGCACTGCGGAGCAAGTCTGAGTACAGGCGAAACTATTATTGCCTCGAAAGATTTGGTCGGAGGATCAAAGTGTTTGAGGAAGGGGAGGTGGGCGAGCGGAGAGGGGTGGGGGGGCCGAAGAATAAAGTGTAATGTCCAATTAAGACTTCCAGTGTTTTAATTAAAGGAAGAAAATCTGTATCGGCACACACACAAAGCTGTCAGATGTTAACATCAACTGAGGGGAGGGGAAGAGGACTGAAGGAGATAAGATAATGCTGCTGTGCTCAGCAGTAGCTTTGTGAAGAGTGTGTGAATGTGAGAGCAAAGTAATGGGTAATTATTCAACGGTAATGATCTATTAACAGGTAGCTTCTGTCTAATGTGCCATAGAGGCATCCAGCATTATTACGTCCTTTAGATTCAGCAGCGGAGAACACACACACACACACACACTCAGACACACACGTCGTTTGTGAATTTTGAGTCGTAGTAAACGTGAACAGTAAGCGATGCAAATGCGAATGGCAGCATAAGTTTGTGTGTGTGTGTGTGTGTGTGTGGTGTGTGTGCTGTGGGGTGTGTGTGTGTGTGTGTGCATGCGCTCCACCCACAGAGATTTTACAATGATGCATAATGCATGCATTCCTGTCTGTGCTCTGATCCATCTACTGTCTTGACTGCCAGAGCTTCCTTATACAGGCTTAGTCAGGATTATTAAGTCTGACTCATTTTTATTCCATTTTATGCAGGTTTTTCAAGCTCGCTCAGATTTGTTCACTTGCGCCGCAGTCAGTCAGCGATATTGATTTTCTGTCTCTCTAAAAACATGTATTTCCTTTCATAACAACGTGTATCGCATTTCAACTGCCTTGCGAGGATTTCCCGCTGATGTGGTTGTGGTCTGGTGTTTGGACTCAGATGAGAGGGCGCCGCTCTTCCCTTAATCTGGCCCTATTACCACGAGGGTGTTAGAGGCCAGACGCCCTCTCCTCTAGTTACCTGCCTGCTGCCGCTGCTCAGATCCTTCAGCTGCCCCGCGGGGGCTGATAACAGCCCTGACAAGGACTCCTTCTTCTTGAATCAGATAGCTTCTTCCAGAATCCCAAACTCATTAATAATGAACAAAAATTTTGGAGGAGCTGAAGACGTATTGATTTTAATCTTTTCAAATGTATCTTTGTTTTTTCAGAAGGGGACTCGAGGCCAGGCAGGATGACTTTGATGACAAATACACCATTCCCCACGGCTCCTATTGAAGGACTAGTTTGTGTTTGATTTCTCCTCTTCAATGAGCTGGTGGCTGCTGGGCACAGAGGGTAGCACTCGGCCTGCCTCCCCAGATAGCACTTAAGAGCCCCCGCCGTGCCCTACAAAAAGGCCCTTTAGGGTTCTTGAAAAATATTCCACTCTTGATTTCTATGGAACTGCCCCTTGCTTTTAAGATCCTGATCACTTTGCCAGCACTGCCGCTTGTCTGGAGTGACTCTCAGATGGCGCCAACACTCATATCTGAGCAAAAACATATTGCAGTATGCTTTGTTGGAGCTTACATATTGAGTAAGGCATCCCTCCCTCTCCTGCACAGTCTTCATTAGGGAGCCTGAGAGGCCAGGCTGCAGGAGGAGAGATGAAGTGAGCATCGTGCTATTGTTGAACAGAAGATTTAAGTGTCTGGCACTGCTGGAGGTGTCAGATTCAGTGTGCAGCATCATTGTCAAAGACAAATGTTAAAATGAGCTTAATATGGCTGTGAAAAAAAAGAGAAGAAAAACCTGAGCCAGCGCTGTAATGATCACTGCAGTGAGAGAACACATACTGTGTGGTTGCCCAAACCACCACTATGCCTTAAAATACAATTGTGGTGTAATTTTTGCAGGTGGATGTTCTCATAAGTGGCCTGTTACATGATTTTTGCTTCATCTTGCACACGAGGAGATCCGGTGCATTGGGAACTTTGAATCTGATGAAGTTGGCATTCAGTACGGAGTCCCTCAGGGGTCAATTCTAGGTCCTCTGATGTTTAATTTGCACATTTCCACTTTCATATCATATTAAATTATTATATGAAAAGAAAAAGACAGCCTCAGGACATTAGTTCAGTCAGACTTTGTTATCATGTCATGGAATGATCCTAATTTGTACGCTTACAGCTAAATTCCACCAGGCACGGCTGCATCACGTTACGGCTGCACCACGTCAGCCGGAGCTGATCGCAGCCATTCTACACAATGCTTGTGATTCCACCAGCTGCACCTGCTCTCCGCTCCGGTCTGCTTCAAACATGCACTGAGTCTATTTTTGACGGATGCCGCGTCAATTAGCAAGAAGTAAGACACAGAAAAGGCAGGGAGAATCCAGTTAATTTTTAAAATAAAAGATCCTGTGCAGACTCACGATCATAAAGACAGACAGAAAAGAAACTATTTAACCACGTAGCCTGCTTATCCGTGGTAGAAGCACAAAGAGCAAGGAAAGAAGAGAAATAATCAACAAAATCTGGGCAAGTAAACATAATCAGGCGGGCAAAACGCCCTGCTGCTGAAATGCTTCTGAAACGCTGCTGATGGGGCTTTCAGCTGAGGACAGATCAGATCCGTGGAGCAGACATTCTGTGCTTGGTGGAATCAGCTGGTTAGGACTTTTTGTCTTTTTGCAGTTTTGCAAGATTTTGGAATTCTAGTATTGTTTCTAGTATCTAGTATTGTTTATCTGAGTAAGGGGCAGGCTAAATAAGATTTATCTTGATGTGCAAATTGATTTGTGAAGTAATTACGAACAACTTTGTGTTTTTTGTTTGTTTTTTTCCCCTTTTTCTGGAGATGTGCATTACATGAGCAGAAAAAAACAAAAATGAAATGAAACTGAAATGTCATTCATATGCCGATGACATCCAGTTATACACACCTGTTTCTGCTGATAACTTTAGCCCAGTGAATGATCGTTTCCAGTGTGATATGAGACTTTAGATGTCCAAAAAGTCTTTACAGCTTAATGAGGACAAAACAGTTTAGGTCTAAAGGCTTTGAGGCACCAGATTCAATCTCCTGTCTGTAAAAAACCATGTGAACAAGCCAAAAACTTGGGCGTGATTTTAGACGCTGAGCTTAATTTCCAGAAGCACATGTGTAATATCTCTAAGACTGCCTTTTATATCAAAAGTTAGACACTTCCTGTCACAATCAGACTCTGAAAAGCTGGTTTTATTTGCTGTAGACTCGATGCACTGCAGTGACAAAGCAGATGTTAAATAAACTCCAGCTTATTCAGAATACGGCAGCCGGAGAAATTCACACAAACCAAAAGGTCTGAACACACGACTCCTGTGTTTTTATCTTCTCTTCATTGGCTCCCAGTCAAACAAAGAATTGATTTTAAAATACTTCTTATTGTTTTTCAAATCTTTTAATGTCTCAGCTCCTAATTGACATGTTCACTGAACACACAGCAGACAGATCCTGAAGCTCATCAAATAAAGATCTGTCCACTAGGATCAATTCTGAATCAGCTCATGGTGCTTTCAGTCATTATGGTCCCACCACATCAACTAAAATCACACCCAGGAATGACTTTATGTTTTCAGACTCAGTATTTTTATTGTTGTTCTTTCCCTATTATTTCTACTACTACTACTAATGATAACAATAATGATACTCTCTTATTCGGTGTGTTTTTATCTTGTCTTATATATTTTTATACAGCTAATACTTTCTAATACCACTGCTAGTACATGAGCTCCCTCTAGTGGTATGCAGAGGAATATCAGAAATACTTTTTTTTTCAAATATAATAAATTAATTTAAAAACATAATACTATAAAAATACAATTGAAATACAATTGAATTAAAAAATTAAAATCACTGAAATGTACTTTTAAAAAGTTCTCTTTCTTTTATTTTTGTCTCAATACCAGCCTGCTACTTGGTCACACTCATGCACGTAGCAAACATATGTCGGACATTATCACTGGTAGTTACAGGCTAAACTGTAACAGCAAGATAGTAAGCGGAGGTAAAATGAAGATACCGCAAGCATGGCTCCAAAATGGAACTATTACACAGAGAAATGTAGATTAGGAGCTGCTAGCGCCCGTGTTTTATGCTGTTTTTGTTTTTGTCATGTATCATATATCTTTACTTTTTATTTTGAGGCACAATGAGTTTTTACGCCCGAAATGCGCCATATAAATAAAGCTGACTTGACTTGGTGAACGGTGCATTTCTAAGGTCACAGAGGTCACTCATTATTAGGCTGCACAGAACATATTTTTCATCATTAAATATGATAAAAATCACTACTTTTCCACTCCGGTCTGAAAAAAACTGCATACTGCAACAACTCTCTCGCCACTCTGCATTTAACTAGGAGAGTATATGAGGTGTAAGATTTTACTATCAGCAGGCTCCCAGCTTTGACTTATGCAATGTAAGCAAGTTGAAATGGTGTAGAAAAACCCTGCAGTTCACTGTTGTTCTCACAGTTGCAAAAGATTAATGCGTTGCCTAACTTTAGTGGGATATTCTCACATTTTAGCTGGCGGACGCCGGCGCTGTTTTGTTAACAGCAGAGAACTTTCAGAGTTTTCATGCCACTCACTTGCCTTCATGTTTAAAAGTCCAAGAAGTAATAATTTGATCATGCACCACAAGTAACAACCATTTTCTCATAGTGAACAGTTCTGATTAAGAGTCAGAGTATTTCCAGAGCTGCAAAGGTTTCCTGCTCACCAGATCATAGTAAAATATGCATGTTAAAGCATCATGCATATTGTAACACAGTAAAATGTTGCTTTGAAAGGCCAGAACAAGTTACTTTGAGACTAAGTTTGTTTTGTTTCATGAAGCTTGGCAAGATGTATCCCAGCTTTAAGTACTGTAGGCAAAGTGTGGGCGATGGGCAATCAGGTCTTAGTGAGGGGGCGGAGGTTCGGGGTGATTTTGTCATTTGTCATGTGCGCTAAGTGAGTCAGTGAAACGGCTGGAGAGGATGGGAGGTGGCTGCAGGCTCTGTCGCTGTGGTAATTGTGAGTCATTCAGCCTCAGTGAGCACAGGCCCCAGGCCTCTCTCCCAGCAGGGAGCGCGGGGAGGGGGAGCGATCCTCACAAGCCTGCCAGCTCCACAGGCAATAATCAGCCTGTTACAGTGACAGGTACACCGTTTTAACCCCTTTCCCCTGGTGACAGAAGCGCACTATTGCCATAATATAGCGCAGAGATCAGGGAGCCACTTAACTGAGATCTGTGCTGTAACTCTCACGGAGGCAGGCGACTGGTGACAGACCAGTGTGTCAACCGGAGAAGTCGGATATTGTTCTAGAATTAGACTCGTGCTCGAGTTTATGCATTCACACCTAACTTGGTAAGTTCCTGAACAGGAACGAGGAGATGTTTAACTTCAGAAATGGGGGGACAAGAGCTGAAATAATAATTGATCTGTCAAAACCTGCAGCTTCTCCAGTGTGAGGATTTGCTGTTTTGTGTCATTGTTAATCGAATTTACTGTATGTTGGTCAGACAAAACACAAAACAAACTATTTTTATTGGAAACCAGCATTATGGATGAGAACAGCTCATCTGGGTTCTTTTCTCCCGCGTCATGCTCTCGCCCTTTTTGGGTGAAAACAACCTGCTGTGATTTGAAAGGCCGTGCATTACAAATTCTGCAGTCTTTGCCAATTTAAAAGCACTTTTGATCTATTAGGAACCAAACTCCTGTGGCCAGTCAGGTGAACAATCATGCTATGTCTGCCAATCAATGATCGGCGTCGTTGCATAGAAAAAAAAATCAAAGAAACATGGGTTCTGTCAGTCGGCCTCCATCAGAGTGGAAGAACGACCCCACCGAGTGGCTGGAGGTGGCACATCCTGATACATCTACCTTACTGAATCCACAGGTAATGTTTTTCTGACATCTGTCATGTTTTTCAGTTTGGCACTGGGATTTATTCAGGGCTTGTCATCACCAAAAAGGGAGTGTGGTCGTCCTGACAACAGGGAAGTGACACATGGCTGTTCTCAGCATTGTTTTCATTCTTTTTTGGTGTGTTAAAAGTCCAGTGTGTAAGATTTACAGGGATTTAGCCCTAACCACCTGAAAATAATGCAGTTTATTTACCTCAGAATGATTTTTATCTACAGAAGACGTGGAGGTCGCCATGTTGGACCACCATGTTTCTACAGTATCCAACAACAGACAAAACAAACACTGGCTCTACATGCAGCCTTTCATGTTCTTGCACAAGTTTTGGAGCCAGCATAGGTTCTCCTACATGCTTGGAAGGAGATAACGACAAGAGGCGTTTGCAATCCGCAAGCTCACTGGTAGATGCCGCTAATTCTTGCAGAATGTCAAGAAATCTTTATTGTCCCCAGGGGGCAATTTGCAGTGCAGCCAGGTGCACTGCAAATGGTCCTTTAAAACAGAAAAATAAAACAACAATCTCCCCCATCACAAACTCTGAAATTAAGTAATCACTCATTAGAAGGTCTAAAATCAATATTGTCAGAATAATGATGAACAGAATGACTGTGTTCAAGGTTATTACTATGCAACGCACATCATTACAATAACTCACACCTGTTCCCAAATTCTGAGGGGCTCGAACCTGGGACGTCTCGCAATGTGTGTCTTTGTTGTGATGTGTGCAGAGCTAGGGAAGTTATTTTAAAAATCCTGCCAATAACACCCATTTCTACTAAATGTATTTGTAACCTGATTACATCTTTTTTCCTGTAATTGTAATGAAGCACATTTCCCTTTATTTGTATCCAAATTACATAATCCTGGATGTGTGTAATAGGTGTGAAATAATATTTTATGGGGAGATATAAACTGTAGTAAAGTAAATTGATTAATTGATTGATTGATAGAAACAGAGAATCTGCCTGTTGAGCCGCCCAGCGGGGCTGAGAGCATGTGCTTGTCCTGGGGAGCTGACAAGTTCAATAAGCACTCCATCTTCCTCTGGCTGTTGAGTCGAAATCTTCATCTCTAATATGACATCAATTTTTAATTAAAGACCCAGGCAGCTCAGATTTCTTAAGTGTTCGTCAATGCTTTATTCTTTTTTTTCTCTCGCTCTCTCTCTGTTTCTCTCCTCGTCTCCAGATCTAATATGCTCACTGCAGGAGACTTCTCTGTTACATGATTAAAGTCTGAAAATGGCTCTGCCCTTATAACTAATTATTCTTCTGGCTAGTGTAGATCCAAGAGGAGGTGAGGGAGAGAAAGGTAATTTCACAAGAAACAAGCCATTTGACTCGTAATGAATAATTAACTCCGGCTTCTTGGGGGTCACTGAAGCTTAGATCTGCAGTGTGTGTGAACAAACTCACTACGCTGAATCTTTTTATTCTAAACTCTTCTCCAGATCTGGTGTGTCTTTCTGCATCCTCCACCTGTGCTCCCAGCTCATTTTGGACAGGTTCAGTGGTGTTGTCCCCGTGGACTCCAGCTCATTCTGTATGCTCAGAGAGAAGCCGGGCTCTGAATTGGCTATCACATTTTTACATTATAAGATATTGACAAGTTGGCGGTGCAACGGGGGCGGCAGGGGACGGTTTCTCCCCAGTTTCTCCCCAGGGAGAGAGCATGGGCTGATGGGACGGAGCTGATTAAAGTGCTGCTACAGTATTCACACCTGTCTGGTAAAGAAAAAAAAAAAAACTGGAAGGACTGTGCTATTGTCTCATGGAGGTGCAGGTATAAAAAGCTTCAAATGGATGCTGTCTTATCGAGGGCGGTTGCGTAACGTGCCAGTCTGGATCTGTTGGATTCTGAACACACGTCCACCAGCTTGAAAGCACAAACACTGGAACGCTTGCCAGTTTCAGTTCCCAACAAAAAAGCAAATGAATTGTGCTCTCTTGTTCATTAATATGCTCTTAAGCAAAGTGGCTGAATTGCTTCAGTAAAGGTGCTAAGTGGTTAAATCAAAAGGCAATGGTTTGTGCAGCCCACAACTATGAATGAGTGTACCTAATAGTTTTCCCGAGAGACTCTTGTTTTTCACTGACCTCTCCCGGTTTCCTCCCAGGGTCACAATTCTCCCATATTTCACCCAATTTATGACACATTTCAGGAGCTATACAGCGTGTACAGGCCCTACAGCTCTCATAGTCTACCAGAGAATAATACACCAACACCAAATGTCATGTCACCCGCAACCTCATCCTCCTCTGTCTCCTCAGTGAGCCGGAGTCGTGTGTAGAAGGGTACCCTTGATTTGTAGGGGCTGGTCCAAGATTTGCAGTGTGTACATATGTCTCTGCTGTATTGTGTGTTATGAGTTTGAAATAGTATTTTTATGGATGCATAATCTGGAGGAATAGGACTAGTTATCAGTGCTCAATACCTTTAAGGTAATGATTGAAGTTCCAGGTATCATTGAAAGTTTTCCAGTCAAATGATACCTGCATTCAGTCCTTCCAGTTCTACAGAAAGAATGTATTTTTAAATGGTTTTGCTCGCGGCCAATTAAAGTCTAGAAGGGTGCACTTGATTTGCAAAACTCACACAAGGGTTACAGAAAGATGAGGGTCTGGAGTCCCCTTCTAGACGTGACTTATGTGTCACTGTAATCAAATTTGAAATTGGACCAGGTTACGCTAAATGTTGTGGTCACATTCGAGTTAATAAGTGTCAGATTATTTTCATTTTTTAAATCTCACCAGGAAGCAGGAAACAAAGTGTATTAGCGCGTCCATGCAGGTGACTAAACCCACTGAAAATAGACGATTGACTCCTTTCCCATCACCAGTGGACGAGTGTGCATTTCTGTTTTTTATTCTGATGTCTGTGCAGGAGAGCAGAGAGAAAAGTGTTTCTAAGGATCTCTGTGTTCTTCTGTTTTTGTAGCTTCTAACTGAAGCTCTGTGGTCTGAAGTTTAATTTCTCTCCTGCATCCCCGTTTGTGTGTTTAGTTGTCAAGTTACTGCTGATTAAAACCCAACATTTCCTGATTTTGCTGCTTTACAATAAAAGCTTTTAGATAACACAATAATGGGGAGGCTTTTATTGTGAAGAATTTCAAAGACTGCACATGGATGGTTGTTGACTGTTTCATACTTTAAAACATGACAATATCCCTTAATTAGAATATCAAAAATACCAAACCTATTTAAAAAAAATGATCTAAGGGCTCATTCAATACCTCACTTCAGTTTATTCTTTAGTTTCCTGCCTGATATTTGGCACAGTGTTAATCTACTTTTTCTGTACCAGCACAGTGTGCAGGGTTTAAAAATAAATTACTTTTCTAATAAACTCATCCAGTCCCAGTCATGTTAAAAAAAAACTCCACTATACGACCATTTTAATTAATTCATCTTACAAACAGTGTATAAATGTTTTGTTATAGTGAGACTGCCGTCTGTCTCAGCTCCGAATGCAATCTGAGAGGAGGACGTGAACTGATGCAGTCACATGCTGCATCATTACAGACTCCTTCAGTAACGAGATCCAAACAGAGCGGCGGTGATTTTTATGGGGTGTCTCAAACCAGCTACAGTTGCACCCAGAATGCAATGGGACTCCATCATGTCACTGACATTTAGAGGTGGGCCAGATGTGTTCACATTTGTATGGTGAACACGGAGGCACCCCTGATTGCTTTGAAGCTCTGTCTAGCTTCACAGGTTGCACGCAGACTACAAACCTTCAAAAACACCGTTTATTTGCATATGTGCCACACAGCTCAGACAAACAGGGAAGCACCACACTGACACAGCAATCTGCTCCTGCACCTGAAGCTGAACTTTTTCTTTTTCTGTTCAGCAGCAGGCTTTAACACGGAAAAACAAATGTGAGCCGAGAAGTGAAATCTGATCACAAGTGCTTACTTGTGAAATATTTGACACGCATCCTGACGAAAAGTGTGAACTGCAGAGGGATTAGAATGACACCAGAGCAGCAACAATGTTCAAACTCACGAAACAACCTGTGTGTTAAGTGACAAGTGACCTCTAGCAGTCTGGTGAATAAAAACTGTCCTCACCACCTCCTGCTAGAAAAAAACTCTCAGCGAGGAAGTTGTGGTGGTTGAACATACAAAGAATGTGATCATCACCATCATTGATGCTTTATTCTAACCATGCAGGGGCGGATCCAGAGAAATATTCAAGGGGTGGCGAGAAGGTGTCATGGAGACTTTAAGAGGGTCAAAAATATGTGCAGATTTAATCACAAATAATATCAATACTTGTTTGGAAAAGCCCCCAAATTAAGATATTTTGCCTCAAAAACATTACGCTGTGTTGGCAAGTGAGCAGAAAAGGAGGGAGTAGATAAATACTATAATTGTGTGATAATTTTTAAATTCTTTATTCTTTATTCTTTTCTAAGAAATTTCAAATATCTTACTTGGTAATTAAATATTCATTAGTTTATCGTCCATACACCCTGGTTTTCATTGGCCTGTTTGCAATCAGATCACCTGATTGGCTACTAAAATGCAGATGACAGGTTTGGACTCAGTACTCAATTATGATTTTGAAAGTAACTAAGTAGATTACACGGCGTAATAAATACTTAAGTATAAGTAAAAATACAGACTTGAAAATCAACTCATGAAAGTACAAGTACCCAAAACTTAATTACAGTGACTTGAGTATTTGTAATTAGTTACTTCAACCCCTGCATGTGAGTATACTGAACAGATAAAATTAAACAATTAATTGCTTTCATTTCCACCTTTAGATTTATTTAAAATTTTCATGAACATTTAATTGTACGTGTTATATTGTTGCATTCACTTCCGCTCGGACTTCAGAGTTTCAGTCTTGTAAAATTCCATCCAGCCCAACTTTTCATATTTTGAACTAGAATTGTCAAAAACTGGGGTGGCGAAGCATCTTTTAGAGGTGGCAGCTGGCAACTGTGTTTTAATTCATTTACTAACGGCTAATGCTAACACCAAAAGCTAACGACAAGTGAAACTGATGGAACTAAAGGAAGTGTCAAACTAAATTGATGCACCTTCAAAATAAAAGAAGATAAAAGGAAAAGCTGTTTGGTTCCATTTGAGTGGAATCCGATGATTAAAGATTATTAAATTAAACACCAGCTACTAGAAAAAAAAAGTCTAAATTCTCTGATTTCAGCTTCTTAAATGTGAATATTTTCTGGTTTCTTTACTCTTCTTTACTGACATTTTATGGACCGAACAACTGATTGATTAGGTGGAGCGCACTACGTACGCCTCTGTGCTCCAACTGTTTTCACATGTTTGGACCCATTTTTCAATTGATAAGACTGTGACAGGATTCATTTTTCACCATTTTCTGACATTTTATGGACCTAACAACTAATAAGTTAGCGGAAAAATTATTGCCAGATTGATCACTAGTTGAAAAATAGGTCCAAGCATGTGAAAACAGGTGGAGCACACAGACATTCGTTTTCAATAGACAAGATTGTGACAGGATTACAGGAACTTTAACTGAGTAGTCGCCTAAAAACCGACCTGAACTACAGAGGCAACAGTTGAGAAAATTGTATGTGTCTTTTTTTTTAAAAACAGTCATACGCCGCTTTTTAATGAACTGACAAAAATGTATTTTGCGCCTGAGGTCAGCAACCTTGGGCAAATAGAAAACACGACCGCTCTCAACAGGGGCCACTGTGAAGTGGGGCATGGATAAGTGCATGACTGCTCAAACTGACATTTCCTGGAGAAATAAAAGGTTGAAATAATTGCTAGTCATTGCTGTCCTATATTCCACACAGCAATACGTTCTCAATTCAATTCAGAAATCACTGCACTCTGCAAAAAAATGTTCCTATTATCCATTTATTACACTTGAAACGCTCTTCTTTCAAGCTCAGCCAAATTCCCTGATCCCTGTGGCTGTGCTCTGCTTTAATTGGAAACCCCAGTAAAGACCCTCAGTGGGCCTTGTCTGGACATGTGCACCACTCTGACCCTGAAAATCACTGTACCGTCACTGGGCAGGCGCGCTGGTGAACTGCACACTAGATGTTCATCGATGCAGAACAGACTGTTTACAGATTGTGAGAGAATTGAGAATATAAATGGGCTTTTGCTCGAGCGGGGTCTCATTCTGGCACGGTATCCAGCGGCTCCAGTCACACCACGATGAGGTCAGCGTGAAGCTCGGAGCCTGCGGCATCAGAAAAGCTTCGGTTTCCCTCAGCGTTAAACCGCACTGACAGCCCGGTGTTCCCCGTTCAAATAAACCCACGTTCCCCGGGTCCCACATCGCCTTTTCTAATATTGTTTGGATGCCTACAGATCTTGAAACGATGAAAATCTCATTCTATATTGACACTTTCCATAACATTTTCACAATGCAGTAAAACAACTTTTACTATTGTCACTTCCAGCAGAAGCTCTCTGAAATTAAAACGTCTGTTATGGATTTTCCCATCCTTAGTTATTCCTCTGTGTGAAAGTCAAGCGCATCTTTATCTGGATCCCCCGGGAGTTATACCCACTCATTCTACCCAAGGCTACGAGTCATTTTTCTTTAAGCTGTGCAGTGTAATCCACCCTTCACTACCCGAAACCGGCAGACAAACCTACAGATATTCTTCCAGGATTTGCTCTGTCTCCCCTGCAGTCTCCCAGAGAGCAATGCCACAACAATAAATTGTGCTGGTTTTGAGCAGACAACGTATTCTGTCTCAGGACAGCTCGGCGCTTCACTGTGAAGGGCTGTCAGTGTGTCAGGGAGCATGCTTTCTCCCTGTCTGTCTCTCTCAGTCTCTGTGCGACTGCTGCTGGGAGCCAGAAGTGGGGGGGGGGGGGGGGGGGATGGACAGGGGGGCGTCCCCCATTGGCTTCCTCGGCGAGTGGTCACGGGGGGAAGCGGTGCACCTCTGGGGTCATTCTCGCTGTGGTTGTGCATAACTCAAGCTGTTTTACACGGCGGGCAGGAAGCCACAGAGGTGGCCCATGATTACACCAGCAGCACAGCTCATCTCAGCCAGAGCTCCTTCATGTTTATATATTGTTTTTTTGGGCTTCCTCATTATTGGGTTTTTTATTTGAACACTACATAAATAGAAAATAATATTTAAAAAAAGTCAGAGCAAAATAGGTCAAAACACGAGAAGAGAATCTACAGTTACACCAGATGTGCAGATCCAACAGAGCCAAAGAGGACAAATCAGATTTAAGGATGACAAACAACAATCCTGCAATTATCTGTGTAAACCAAGTTCATTCATAAATGTAGATTCACAATAAAACAGTCACAGTTCACAACAGTTCACGTAAATTCAACCAGGCCCCGTGAATTTTGCATGACCTTGCAATTTTGTCCAAACTCTGCAAATTGGACCAATCATCCTGTTTCCTGCAAAGTGTACGTCTCAGTGAACAAATTCAATGCTTCGTTTTATAATTTGTTTTTGTATTTATATTCTCTATTTTATTTTTTCACAGGTACTGAAAAGAAGACAGGATTTGTCTTTGTTATTGACGCTCATCGATGCTCTGTCCACTTTTATTTTAGAATTTTGTGCTTGTTGATTTAAGTGAATTTGAGTTCCAAAAAGATTTTGCTTTTTTGTGAAATAATGATGATGCACTTCTTCATCTGCAAAAAGGTTTTGTAACTGTGAGCCTTTATTGTGAGGTTACTTAGAACTTGAATTGATGAATTATACAAAAGAAATCTCAGCTTTCTTTTGCAATTTTTTCTTGGTTCCCCAATTTAAAAAAAAAAAGCCTAAAAACAGCAACATGCAAGTTTTTAGAAAAGCTGCCATGAAATCAGACATTTTAGGCCAAAACTATCCCAAAGACGGTCCACAAAATCCTGGAGGGGCTGAAAAAAGGGCAGAGGTGGAAGTAACTAATTACAAATACTCAAATTACTGTAATAAAATCTTTTTGGGGGGTGCTTGCACTTTTATGAGTAGTTTTTCAAAGTGTCTAATTTTATTCATACTTAAGTACTCTTTGCATCATGTAATCTACTTGGTTACTTTTAAAATCATAATTGAGTACTGAGCACAGTTTGAATTAATATCCAAAACTTTCATCTGCATTTTAATAACCAATCTTATCACAATGAAAACCACAACATACAGAAGAAAAACCCAAAACTCTGCAGCAGACACGGGTTTGAAGAGGAGACTGACACTGAGCACAACAGAGCAGGATTTAGAGTATTAGTTACTTTTGTAACCGTTGATGTTTGATGCATCATCAGCAGCAACATTCAAACAAAGGGATTTCTGTTCTTCTTTCTGAATTATTCCTGAGTAGTTTATAAAAATACTCTACTTTTAATTAAGTATTTTTTTAACACCTGTAGTTTTGCTTGTAATTGAGTAATATTTCTGTGATGTAACAGTACTTGTACTTCATTTTCAGAACTCTTTCCACCGCTGTAAAATGGTGCTTGCAGTTGGGAATGAGGAATCATGTAACACTGACTTCAGACCTCAGAGAAAAGTTTACAAAATCAGCGGCAAAAAAGTAATTTCAAAGTATTTTTGAAATAATAAAGTATAAACTGAAGAATCTGCAGTGGCAGTGTCACAAGCTCCAAGAATTATATTCAGTATTAATTACTCTGACAGTTACTGTTAATTGAGTAATTTTACTCATAAACAGTCTCTCCAGGAAGCTGTGATTGCAACAGTTAACACAAATTCAACCAATCTCTGTGAATTCTGCCTCGCAATGAACCAACTCAATGTTGTATTATTTATTGTGTTTTTGTGTTTTTATTCTTTTTATTTTGTCACAGGTGCTGAAAAGAACACAATCTTTGTCCTTGTTACTGACATTTATCACTGCTCTCTGCACGTTTGCATGAGTTTGAGCTCCAAAAAGAATTTTGTTTCTTGGTGAAATAACACCCAGGTTCACTTCTTCTTTTACAAATGAAGCAGATTTTGTCAGAATATTTTTGTAATCCTGGTCAGGTTACTCAGAACAGTGTGGTTTTATTCTCTCTGGAACAAGCTGCCTTTGTTTTAAATAAATTATACAAAAAAAAAAAAAGAATAATCACAACTTTCTTTTGCAGTTTTTCCTTCCTTTAGCAATTTCATTGCTTAAAAAAAGAAAAGTCTAAAAACATCACAACATGCATCCCAGTTTTTTGAAAACCTGCTGTGAAATCAGGTATTTTAGGCTGCAACAGTCCCACTGTACACAGTGTTCAATATTTAATTTCTTTGTCAAGACCCAAAGATAATTTTACTCTTTTAAAGGACAAAGAAAAAACTCACATTTGTTCACAGCTGGAACGAGCAAAAGTTTGACTTTTTAGCTTGAAAATATCTTAAAACAATTAATGAAAATAGTTGCCAACTAATAGTTCAGTTAACTAATTGTTGCTGCTGCATAAACGTGCTTCCTGTTTCAAGATGAAATGATGAGAAATGTCTTCATTGTAATAATTCAGCATCTTATTTATTTATTTATTTGAATTAATAGGAAAGATGCAATTTAACTTTTTTCCAATACAGAGTTTGAAAGTGATGCTGCAAAGAGAGTTTATAGCTAATTTTCGACTCTTGTCCCTCGCTGGGCTTTTACGACTTATTTTCTTTTGCAATTCAAGACAAAGTTAACAGCTTTCCAGTTAAACTTGTTATGTTTTACTCAGAGGAGCCATGTTGAAGAGGCTCTCAGAATCACTATCTATTAAAACAATTATACTCCTGGTTTTCCAAATAAAATGAAATGAGTTTTCTTAATAGTGAATGGACGTTTATTTGAATTCATTTGGATATTTGATTTAGTTTGTTTGGCTCAAGTCTCAGGTTTAAACAGTGCTATTTAAACAGGGGGGGGTTGCTGCTTCTCCTAAATAAATGGCCAACAAGGGAGGTGTGTATTACTGCGCTGATGATGATGAAGATGGCGCGACCTGATAATTGTCCCTCTCAAATCGCCCCCTCATGATTTTTTTTTAATCTACCCACAGGGGGAAAGTAGAGGCCAGATGTCATCATCATCAGCAGCAGCACAGTAAACCTTCCTGTCTGCTTCCAAACCCTCCCTCGTGATAGAAATTTGACAATTATGAATGAGTTTTGTGTTTCCTGCCTGCGTCTGTGTGGGATGTGAGGTGGAGAGTGGAAGCTTATGAGCTCTGACATGCAGATTGCAACAATGATGGCAAAGAGGAAGACTCGAGAGAGCGAGAAAGCCCAAAAAATAATAATAAAATTAGTATTCACTCTGCTGCTGCTGTCTCTGTCATTTGCGTCTGCATGCAATATATGCTGTATCAGACAGTGAGGTTTTTTTTTTCTATTTGTTTTCTCAGGATTTAAGGTGGTATTTCTGCTTAGCTGGGGACGTATCTGGGTGGACAAGGTCGGCGACCCTGCGAGGGGGACAGGTATCTGAAAACATGAATGTAAGACTTTGTGACAGGCCAGAACAGAGAGAGGAGTCTGATGTGGTTAGAATTAGTGCTAGACAGCCTCTGCATTGTAATCGTACACACACATATTCAGGATTGCACAGTGTGCGTGTGTGTGTTTGTGCATTGTTGCACCGTGCTGTCTTGTGGTGTTCAAGGCAAAGTACAGGCAGGTTTGGTTGGATTTTTATGCCTTTTGTTGTCTGAGCTGTTGCACTGCTACTGTATGTTAAAGGGACAGTTCATCCCCAAAATCCAAAATACATATTTGTCCTCTTACCTGGAGTGTCATTTATCCATCTAGATTGTTTCTGTGTGAGCTGCAGAGCTCTGGAGATATAATGGGACTGAATGGCACTCTGGTGATCTGAGCACCACGAGCAAAAAATACATCTGAAAAATGTAAAATGAGAAATCTATAATATATCTATTGCAGTCTTATGCCTGTGTCACATTAATTAGAGTTCAAATTAATGCTGAATGTTCACAGAATGAGTAAATGTGTGTTTATGAGTTGTAAGAAGTTCTTAATAATCTTTTAGAAGGAGTAGATGTTTGTAACAGTTAAATTGAGCAAAATGTGAATGGAGTTTGGCAGGCAGTAAGACAGGCAGACACTGAACTCAAAGTTCAGTGTGTATTTTCAGAGCAGTGGCTTTAGTTTTCAGGATAACAGTTTTAACTTTCATGGACAGACAACTCAAAGTTATAAACAGCTGATCAGCTTACAGTGCATGACTCGTCATCGCATGTTATTGTCAATTTACAATGTTGTACATGCCTTGCACTCCTGTAGCGTTCCTGTAACCTGCCTGAGCTTCCCCAAGTCTGTGGAGGAGGAGGCAGGAGGAAAACAACTGGCTCCAACCACAGACTGTATATTAAATATGATTTCAACATTTTCAACCTATTTAATAAACAGTCCATGGCTCCAACTCACTATTTGGACTGCAGTGCTTATTTTTGCAAGCTCAGTCGCTACATATTGTTCCTTTAACAGCAACGTCTCTTTCCAGAAGTCATGACCCGGTTACTCAAGATAATCTACAGACCTTTCTAGGAGAAAGAAAGTAGTTCTGGTAGATTGTACCACAGAAAGAAAGTAGTTCCCTCATGAAACTGTTCACAACAAGATCTGTGGATTATCCTGAGAAACTGACTTTGCTGCCGAGTTTTAAAATGTATTTTTTGGCACTTTGAGCACCAGCCAATCCAGAGAATCCTGACATCTCTACAGCCAATAACTCCCAAATTTGGCAGCTCACACCAAAACAATCTAGATGGATAAATAGGACTACAGATAAGAAGAAAAAAAAATGTAGTTCCCTTTAAGATTCAAATATCTTATTGCTCTAGTCCTCCGTGTGCCCCCCCCCCCCCCCCCCCCCCCGGTCATGAAAGGGGTTTTGGCTCTGTGTGGTTCTCACTGTAAGAACATGATTTGTTTTTAATTGACGAGCCTTCTTAAAGTGTGTGTTTCCTTGCTGCTGGCAAAGTCAAATGGAGGGTGATGGTGAAAGTTTAGGGACGGAAACAGCACAAGATCTTTGCATGCGAACTCAGACGTGTTTTCTTCATATTTTCACATTTCCTACATGCACAGAAAAGAGCGTGGCACTGACATAAACCTTGGAATATGTATGAACGTCTGCACTGAAATTCAATCTGCAAAAAAAAAGTGACAGAGCTACAGAGGTGAAATTCACTATCAAGCATGATGGCCAGTGTCTGCGTGTGCACTGAAAGCAATCAGAGGGAGTATAAAGCCTCTCCTGTCTCTCATGGCCACAGAGCGGCTACCTGAGGCTCATCCCTTCCAGAAAATTCTTGCGTGAAAGAGCAGCTGTGAGCTCAGTGTGAGCGGGCGCGAAGGGGGCCGAGCTCGAGCGTCGTCCCCGGCGATCTTTACCACAGGAAGGTTACAGCACGTACAAGGTCAGAATACCTTTATAAATAAGCTCTTCTGTGGGCGCGCACGTGTGTTAAGTGCAAACATTTATGTCTCCTTGTGGAGTGCTGAGTGAGTAAAATTCTAATTATGTTTAAAAAATCGCTCCTATTTGAAATCACACTTGAACCAGGCAGAAGAGCAAAAATGTACTTTTAGAGAAAGTGGAGCGATTTTGGAGTAATTGCAGCGAGTGAGGGAGCGTGCGGCTCGCTGAAGCAGCCGAGTTCAATGCCATGTCCAGGCCACTTCATTCTTCTGTTGGCGGCTATTCAGACCGTTGGGGAGGGGGGGGGGGGCACTTGTCGTTCACCTCACCCCCCTCCCAGATTTCAGCGGCTGCTCGGAGGATTCACACCGTCAGTCGTGTGTTCAGCCACACTGCTGCAGTTGTAATTACGTGTGGATTAAGAGCATCTTCTTGGATGTTTCTGTGCAAAAGGCAGTAAGAGTCTGTGATGACTGTAAATGAGGTGTGTAAACCACTGAGGCAGATGTTTAACTCATTCCTTCTTTTTCTTTTCGCACTTAAACCTACTTTACCCTCACCTCCTCTCACTTCCTTTGTCTCCGCGCCACTCTGTACCTGTGCCGTCTATTTTCAACATGGCAACATATCTTCTATAGGCACCTGTCCTCTCCTCTGCGTATAGTGTGAGCTCAGTTCACCTCGCATATGCTGCATCTGCTCAGTGATTAATTATGTCCTCACACAGACTGTGACTTTCACATTAGAGCTGAAACGATTAGTCACGTGACACAGAGACGATCAGCAGCTATTTTGATAATCAATGAGCAAAAAGTGTAAAACATTTGAGGGTCACAGCTTTTTAAATGTTTTCTCCTGGTCTGTTCGATGACGTCACCTCGGGCTTTCGGACCGAACAGTTCATCGACTAATCGTCAAAATAAAAAACAGATTCATTGATATTTCGAGCTGCACAATTAATTGAATTATTATCAAAATTGCAACACTGCAAATTGCAGAAGCTGCAGTTTTATGATAAAGGAAAAATGTGACAAAACAGCATCATAAAGAAGTAGTGCAGATATGTCCTCGCCTGCTAATCTTGCTCTCAAGATGTAAAAAAGCATGTTGCTTTGGTACAGACCTCAACAAATGTCTCATCATCATGATTTTATCACCATATTTTTACTATAGCATCACAGCTGAGTCAGAAAAAAAATGTATTTTTTTTAAGGGGAAGAAACATCAAACAGAGCGGTTCACTCTGTTAATTAGTGGGTTACAGATTATGGAGGAGCCAGTTTATTCAAATTTAGCAGGACAGATTACACATTTAGCAAATATGGAAAGGTAAGAGAAGGTAACAGGCCAGAAATATGGTTCTCAATCAGGAGGAATGGCTGACAAGCTATTAAAAAACTCGATAAATGGTCTCCGTAACTTGAAGAAACCAGCCGTGACTCCCCTAAGAGATAAATTTAGTTTTTTTTTTTTTTTTTTCCAAACAACAGGAAGGTGGTTTGGGGGCTTTACAGGATAATAATAGCCTCCTTCTTGCTAAGAGTGTTGTGGAGGCAATTATATCTGCATTTTGGGCTGCATGTGCACTGCACAGGTGTTGGCTGCACACTACATATGGTGAGCAGAGGGTGTGGTTATAATGGGATGTTTAAGACAGTAGACAGTATCAACATGCAGCCCTATCAACCTAATCAATCATTAATCAGCCATCTTTATTAATCAGCAAGTATTCTGATAATGGATTAATCATTTTGAGTCATGTTATGACAAAAAAAAAATCCAAATTCTTTGATTTCAGCTTCTTGAATGTGAATACTTCCTGGTTTCTTCACTCCTCTCTGACAGTAAACTGAATATCTTTGGGTTGTGGACAAAACGAGACATTTGAGGACAGGGACAAACATTTTTCACCGTTTTATCGACCAAAAAACAAATCGATTAACAAAGAAAATAACCAACAGATGAATCTATAATCAAACTACTTGCTAATTGCAGCCCTAAATCGCAATATGATTTTTTTTTTTAACCATATCATGCAGCCCTGTTAAAGTTATTTCATCTGTTTCTCTTCTTGGCTCTGCTTCACCTGCAACTGACCTCTAATTGCAAAGATGGACACAAGAAACTAGAGCTGCAACCAATAATCGACTATTGAAATAATCACCGCCATTCACGATCAATCATTTTGAGTCATTTATTAATGAAGAAATGTCTCAATTTTCTGATTTCAGTTTCTCAGTTGGAAATATTTTCTGGTTTTTTAGCTCCTCTGACAGTAAACTGAATATTTTTGGGTTGTGGACAAAACAGGACATTTGAGGACGTCATCTTGGACTTTGGGAAACACTGATCAATATTTTTCACCATTTAATAATCAACAAAGAAAATAACTAAATTGCTATATGAATTTTTTCCCCCATATCGTGCATCCTTATCAATAATGAAAGTAATCATTATTGGCAGCTCTGTTTCCCTTCTTGGCTCTGCTTCACCTGCAACTGACCACTGATTGCAAAGACAGTGAAGACACTGAAAACTAGAGCTGCAATGATTAATTGATTATTGATCGACTATTAAATTAATCACCAACTATACTGACAACCGACTCATCGTTTTGAGTTATATTTTAATTTAAAAATTGTCCAAATTCTTTGATTCCTACTTTTTTAATGTGATTATTTTCTGTTTTATTTCCTCCTCCATGACAGTAAACTGAATATCTTTGAGTTGTGGACACATTTGGATTTGGAAAACAGTGATAAACATTTTCTTACATTTTATGAACCAAACAACTAATCAGTTAATCAAGAAGATAATGCTTAGTGGCAGCTCTGCTTCTCATCTCGGCTCTGCTTCATCAGCGACTGGCCGCTAATTACAAAGCCAGTAAGGGGACACTAAAAAACTGAGCTATCCTCTTAAATATTCCACACATTATCCTCTTGACATATGCACATTAGCCCCTCAGTTCACTGAAACAAATCCAGTCAGCTTGCTGAGCAACACAGATGAAAAATAACTCAAACCGCCGCCAAAAATAAACATAATTTCTCACACAGTCAATTATACAACTGAGATGGTTCATATTATTCATAAAGCCTCCGATTCAAATACAGAGAATAATTAACATTTGAAACTCATCATTCATCACACAAACAACCAGCAGAGTGGCACCTTGTGTTAATAGTCGTCTATATAAGTAGTCGTTTGCAAAAGGCCCCTCGAGACCTAAAACCCTCTGTGAGGATTGCGGAGCTATTACAACAGAAAATCATCCAAATCGAATTTTAATGCATAGTAGGCTTATACGATTATTAATCATGGCTCCGTTGCATAATAAAAAGTTACTTAATTTATTAATTGCTCCATAATTTATCAATGTCACGGGGCTAATGAATTACCCAAGATCTCCTGCTGAGGGATGTCATGTACGTGTTTCATAGATACACGGTCTGGAGAGGGAGGAAAAAGGCCCAATTAATTTCATTATCATTAGCTGCAGACCTTTCGGGTTACAATAGGCTGCAGCCCTGCAGCTCACAAACTGCTCCCAGAACCAAGACAACACAAGAGTGAGCGTTAAGCCTATTATCCCACACACTTGTATCTAGTTATACAACGGCTGAAAAGGCGCTCATCCCCCATATTTTAAGTCAGCGTGTGGTCTCCTCTTCCTCGGATCTGTTGAAACAGCTCGGCTAAATAAATCTGTGTGTTTAGTCTTTCGCAGCCACACCACATCACCAAAAGGGCCATTACTTCACTCTGAGCACCTGAATAATACCTTAATATGAAAGCCCCAAGGTCATCCTTGAAGGGAAGTCGACACAAACGCGTGCATCAAACAAGCACTCAGCCTCACTTCAATATTTCCACTTTTTTTCTTTTTTGGAGTTTTTTTTCTTTTTTGGAGCTTGCTCATTTCCTGGGCCCGCTGATACTCAGCCCAGGGGTTTCCGAGCAGAAGGATGTTCAAGTTTTCTCATGTGTATCAAGAGCTGATTTCTCATTAAAGGCTTGCTTTTTAATAAATCTGCAAGCATACATGAAAGAGGAGGGGGGGTTGATCCAAATTTGATTGTAAGGTTATGTAATGCTGGAAGTGTTCATTAAGACCACAGAGGCTGTTCCTGCTCACACATCTGCTGCTGCAGGTCAGCAGGGGTCCTGAGGAGGGGGTCACAGCTTACTCACATTAAATAGATACTTTAAAGATACAATCTGCAGCATTTTCCTTAAAAAAAAAAACAGGGTGTGGACTCATACAAACATCGTCCCTTTCAACCATCACTCATGAGAAGTGTGTGGTGGTGTTTGTACCTGCAGAGAAGCTGCCCTCAGACTGGATTTACTTATTTTTCTTATTATAAATGTCAGTATTTAACATCCTGGTACGTTTCTGATGCGTTTAGGAACAGTTTGGACAGATCCCACTGATTCTGCCTTCAAGTTTTTAGTATTACTTCATGTTTGGGCTGCAACTAAGGATTAATTTCATTACCACTTCAGCTGCCAATTATTTTCTTGATTATTGGATTGTTTAGTCTATGAAATGTCAAAAAATAGTGAAAAATGCTCATCACAGTTTACTAAAGCCTTCAAATCGTTTCTTTTGTCAAACTGACAATTCAAAAACCAAAGACTCCTCATTTACTGTCGTGGATGACAAAGAAAAGCAGCAAATCCTCAGTTAAGAAGCTGGAACGAGCAAATTTCTGACATTTTTACTTACTGAAACGATTCATTGATTATCAAAATAGTCTTCTGATTGCCTAATCGATTGATCGACTAATGGTCGCAGCTCTGCTTCACACATATTATTGGTTATCTCAGTTAGAGAACAGAGACGTGTTGCTCTGGTGAGGTTTCACTCACCTGCCTACATTTAATCATATCAGACATGAAGGTGAGTCCTTGTCTCGTCTTTCTGCACGACACATGAAAAATGCCAAATCATCTGTTGAAATTAGAGCTACAACGATTAATTGATTATTAGTTGGCTATTAAATTAATCACCAACTATTCTGATGATCGATTAATCAGTTTGAGTCATTTTTTAAATAAAGAAATGTCCAAATTCTATGATTTCAGCTTCTCAAATGTCAAATGACATCTTTGACAAAATAAGACATTTGAGGACGTCATTTTGAGCTTTGGAGCATTTTCTGACATTTCATGGACCAAGCAACTGATCAGTTAATCGGGAAAATAATCGACAGAGTAATTGATAATGAAAAATAATCGTTAATCGTAATGATTCTCCAGTAGATCTCACACAGTGGAACCACATGGCCATCACCCTGCAACCTGCTGGTGCAGCTGTTTGCAGCAAATGAACATGAATAATAAAAACAAACCTGATCAATTCTTCATTTGAAGCCAGATGTGTGCAGGTTAAACCCACTTTCTTCAGTTTACAGATATTTTTGTGTGCAGTTTGGTGGCTGACACGAGCTTTGATGAGGTTTAAGCTTTAACTTTATTATCTAAAATGCTCCTGCAGGGGTTATTTTGCCTCTTTGGCTGATAGTGGAAGGTGCCCGTAGTTTAATTGATTTCTATCACCTGTGTGCAGTTCTCATGTTCTTATTTAGGTGAAAATATCTACTTTGATGCTCAGTTATATACTTTAAAGTGACACGATCATGTAGGATGACCGGCGTGGCTCCAGAGACGCACAGAGTGCAGGGCAGCGATGCTCGGTGCGCTCCGAGTGTCCGCTGGGAATAGTGACAGTGCAGCCGCCGTGTCTGCGCCGAGCAGGGTCAAAGTGGCTGTTATTTACTTGATAATTATGAATTAGAGGCAGAATAACACATCACACATCAGCGCTAACGCGTTTGGAAGCAGCGAACAAGAGCACAGCAGGCGAGAATTATCTCTGCATCTCTGCGAGGAGCACAAGTGACCCGCATCATCTGGATCAGCAGCATCTCGGCCTCCGCACGATTTTTGTCTACTTCAAATTCGCGAGTTTTTGGAAGTTTTTGGTGCAGACGGGGTGCAGACAGCTTCCCGTGCTTCATGACGCAGGTGCGAGGTGTTGGACAGAGGATAACAAAAGGTAATGTGAAGACTACAGTGTGACTTTTCCCCTCCACTCCCACTCTTTTCTTACCAAACAAGCGGTTCCGTTGAGGAGGAGCAGAATGAAGCCGCGGTTGGGACGCATCATTCCGGCGCGTAAAACCCACAGCTCCCCCTCCCCGGTAGCAAAAAAAACACACAAGAATTAAAAAAAACAAAAAGTCCCGCACACGGGCTGGTCCTCCTTCAGGAAGATGCTCTTCCTCCGGAGCCGGATCCCTCTCGGCTGACGCACGGTCCCATGTCCAAAGACGGGCTGAACTGCAGCTCCCACAAAACGCTGGAACCCACTTGGAGTCTTGTGTGTTTCTGAGTCAAATTAGTTGTGGTGCGAGAAATCCATGAATATGCGGTAAACTGGTATCATCCATGCAGACCAGTAAAGAGATCCCAGCCGGCTCAGAGTGTGGAGTGGGTTGACTGGGGGAGTGGGGAGAGATCATGTCTGGTCATCGGTGCCAGTGGAGATCCTGAGCTGCAGCCTCCTGCAGGAATGAGCGATGCTGAGACGAGCAGGAGCGAACACACGTTTTTTAACAGTTTCTACTCTCCCTCTCTCCCTCTGTGTGAGTGTGTGTGTGTGTGTGTGTGTGCCTCTCCCCTCTTCTCTCACCACCAATCTCTTTCTCTCTCTCCTCTCTCTCTCCCCCCCTTTCTCCCCCCTCCCTTATCTCCATCTCTCTCCACCTATCCAGCATCTCCCACTTTCTCTCTTTCGGCCACTTTCTCTCAGTTCATCCAGCTCACAATCAGATAAACAAATAAGCATGATAAACAATAAACATCTGTTCCACTTGTGTTTTTATCTTCCGGTCCCTCTCCAGTGTTTCTGACATCGTTTTCCTGCCTCACTAATCCACTGACAACATTTTAGGCATTTCTCATCACCCAGTCTGTCATTAAATATAATCATCGCTGCAGGTGGGTGACAATCATTGATTGGGAGAAACTGGGTCTGTTTACCCACAACAAAAACAACTCCCATGTCATATGGATGTTAAAGGGACAGTTCAGATTGTTTGATGTTCTTCTCCACAGTCAGTGTATCACCTGCAGGGGATGGCGGTCGGCACAACCCCCCAGTTCGGAGAAGCAGCAGGAGGTTCAGTGCAGGGAGATGAGCACTGTACTGTAAAATGTTATTAAAATAGTTTCACAGCTTTACCAAGGCGTCAGACAGCCTTTTGTGACAGGAAACAGAAGTTACATGAGCCAAATGTTGCTCTCTGCAAAAGCCACAAGACTCCACCTCACAGATCATGGGAGATGCTGCCCTGATTTGTAAGTTTGGTTGTGTTATTGTGTGACTTTGGTGAATCTAAGCAACATTATCAAACGCAGAAGTCACAAAATAAGACAAACTAACTAATCAAAGCAGCGCCACCCAGAAACTCCCATTTTCTGTGAGGTAAAATGACTGCAAAGCCACCAGACTCCTTTGGCAAATACAGAGAATAATATTTGTCTTATATCACTTAAGTTTCTTTGTAAAAAGCTGTTTGTCGACCAGGTAAAGCAGTGAAAATATTCTAAATGTAGCATAAACTTAAACTATTGATTTTAATAATACCAAGATGGACTTTATTAAGTGAACCGTCCTCTGCATGATGTTTCCTGAACATTAAGATGACGCTGCTGCAACGTTGCTAAAACTCCTGTAAATGTTTACCTCATTTAAATAAAGCCTTGAATTTAATGTATACTATATACCCTCATACACTGTAAATTCTAACAAGTTAAATTTACTTTAAAAAGAAAAAAGAACCAAGTAAATATTATAGAAAGAAACAAGTATGAGGGCAAAAAGTACCGGAAACTCAGTGTAAGCAAGTAAAATTAAAAGACGAGTATAAATTAAGTTAAAGGCACCTTTTAATTTAAGTAAAGACAGTGTTTGCATTTACAGTCCACTTGAGTGTTAAGTTCTTCTATTTACTTTCTTCAAGGTAACCACTTTCTAATTTTTTAAAAGTAAACTTGTAAGAATTTATAGAATCAACATCAAAAAGTGGTGGAAATGTTGGAAACAACATACCAGCAGCGGCTGAAATAATGTTCTAGCGACAACATTCTGGAATTTCACTTGGTAGGTCGCTGAAACGTCACGTCGCAAAAGTTACGTTGCAACTACGTTCCTGTAACAACTTTGTGTTAGCAGGAACACGTTTCGCTGCTGTATGTGTCCACAGCAGTACTTCCTGCACTAGTATGTCTCCAAACCGGGGGCAAGACGACCATCATCTACCACCTAAACATCCCCATAAAGCTGAAGGAATTTGTCACAAAGTCTGATTCTCACACCTGCACGTTACTGTGAGATTGTTCGTCCTCCCCAGCAGGCCGGCCGGTGACCCGCAGCTGTGCCGAAGAATATCGACGAACATGGTGAGCGCCGATGAACCAGTGACCGTCACCTCAGTCGGGTGTGATTAATAAAGACTTTCCCCAATAACACACAGTTCATTAGGAGCAGGTTAATGGACTGAAATGCAAGATACCACGTTGCAGGTCCCCTGGCTCCCAACGGCTCCATTCCTGCTTAATTAGACTCATAGATGAGCTTTTCTCGCTCTGTCCATCTCTTCTTTCCGCTCGCTCTCTGCAGATCTCGGCACAGAGGAAGAAGACCCCGTGTGTATCCTTCTGTCACCGGGTCAGAACCTTCTCCTATCAGCGTTTTTTGTCTCGGATCAACCCCATTTGAAACCCTTTGATCCGGTGGTTTTTTCTGCACCTGCTAATAACGCATGTGGCGTTATCTGCTAAAAGGGTTAATTGATCTCAGTCCTGGGGTTAATTGGCTCCATAGGCCTGATGCTGGGGGACCTGACCCCTGGAGGTGCGAGGTCAGGGCTTGAGGGGTCGCCAGAGGAGGCGAGGCCCCCGTCAATCTGGCGTGGCTGAGACATCAAAGAGTTTGGGTGCAGGGGAAGTCTCCTTTTCCAGCCATCTGACTGCGCACGCATGCAGATCCACGGCTCATTACGATGCAGGAGATGCTGATGAAAGATGGGAATGAGCTCATCGACTTAGGAGGTTGCTTGATCTCTCTCGCATGCTCTTTCTTTTTTATTAGATTATTTCAGACGCTAAACGTGTCTCTGTATAATTCCAGCCAGCCTCTTCAGTTGCCCAGGGTGTCAGGGAGCTCTTTGGGAGAGGAAACAGCAACCTATAAAGAGAGATCCGCTCCCCGGCCCACAATCTGAAGAAACAGCAACCATAATAAAACGCCTTTTAAAACGGAGCACGTTCATTCATACACACACTTTCACTCCTGCACATAATTATAGGGCCATAACTCAGTCTGTATACTCTCTGGGGAACAGCCAGACAAGCGGCTGCTATTTTTTACTCACTCGGAAAAAAAAAGAAAGAAAAGCAGTGTGGATGCTAAGATACCCATCATTTGACACCCAGGATCGACTTATCTTAATGTTGTTTCACAGACGACTCACATCAGCATGACAAATAGGAATGTGTGTTTGTATATTTTCTTTTTACTCTCCGCTCCTGCCAAACTCCAACAATTGTGCTCAATCATCGCATTGCTTGACACGTAATCCCATTTCACAGTATAATTCAGTTTGAATGAAGAGCTGCAGGCAACAGACAGCCTGGTGAGATGTCACAGACCCGGACTGCACGGTTCATACGCGAGGATTGGCTGCCCTCTAGTGTCTGTTGTCTCCTCTGCACCACCCAGGATGGAGACAGAGCTTCAGTAGTGTAGCACTAATGGGTGATGGAGGTCATTTAAAGGGTCAGTTCACCAAAATGTCAACTTTGTCCGAGGACCGAGGACTAGGATTCAGTGGCATCTGGCAGGGAGCTTGCAGACTGCAAACAACTCGCTTCACTCTCCCCCTCCAAGTGTGCAGGAGAACAAACCAGTGTTTGGTTTGTTCATTCAGGGCTTCTGTAGAAACATGGCAGCCTCTGTAGATATAAACCGCTCATTTTAAGGTAACAAAAAACATGATTCTTATTTTAAAGATAAGATAAGTTCACATAAGATAAGAAAAATATAATAAATAGGATTAATATAAACAAATGGAAATAAAAATAGGACCAATATAAACTGGAGGAAACAGAGAAAATATATAAAATATAAACAAGAAACAGACTCAACAGTTGAATTTACACCATTACACTCAGGAAATATTAATTATTGCTCAGTTAAATGAAATCATACCTGAGTAAACACTGATATTGCACCGTCAGTACACATGAATAGGTATACATTATATTTAGGTTATTATGCACTAATACAAACATGCTTATGAATATTATATTCTGTCATATTCTGCCCCTCTATCTGAACACACTGCACTGCGGCTGGGCGGCCTAAAATTTATATCACTGTAGATTTTTATTAAAATTTCATTAGTACAGGTATCAGGCTCTTAACTGTACCACCAGGGCACATTTCACAGAGTACAGAAGTATTTTAAGAACATTTCATGTAAAACAAAGGAACTCTTGAGACACAGTGTGTGACAGGTGCGCAGTAGAGGGGCCAGTAGACCAAAAACTTAAAAAATGACTCCTGCACACTGTCTAACTTGTAATATACTATTTATTTGCAGCGTTTCAGTACGAGACCTTCATCAGACCTGATGACCTTTTGCAAGAACATTTAATATGCAACACTGGAATAATAGAAAAAAAAAACTTTTCTCAAGTATATCAAGTATTATCAGCCCTTGTAACCACTGTTGTCAAATATAATGAGCAGATTATCATTTTCTGTTGTCTGACTTTTTAAAGTTGGATCATGTCCATATGATGGAAGATGCACTGCTCTTTTTACCAAATCTTCCTCCTCTTTGTTTGCACAAGCTAAAACCAAATCTGTCTGACTGTAGTCTGACTGCTTAGCTTAGTTTGCTCTAACATGATCAGTTCTTTTAACATTTTGCAGCAGAGTCAGCAGAGAGTGCTGACACCGAACCAACTCCAAGAAGAAAGAAAGCAAGAGAAATATTTTAATCTGCTCTGCCTGCAGTCTCTCATCCGCCGCTGCTATGTTTCACACGAGCACAGCATGCAGGCTCACCTGTGCGGCACTCAGTTTCCAAACAAAGCAGCAGGAGCTCTCACATTTTACAGACGATCAGCCGGCGCAGCCTCATGGCAACAAATATAAGGAACTTTTGTCTTTGGTCAAACACTCGCTCAGCACAGTGTAATCAAAATTCAAATCATATGGTACTTTCTTTACCTTTCACACTGTCCATCCCCTAAAAATGAAAGATCGTTTTGGTTTTGAGATCCGTCACTGAGAACGAACAAAGGTTTGTGGTGCTCACAGCATTGCACATTTACATTAAAAAAAGAATTTGACATTTGCATTTAAATTTTAACAGCAGCATCATGTCCAGAGACAGCGTCCCTGGAGCACTTTATGAGCACTTTATGCACATTTTTATTACAGTCCACAATTCTGCAGACTCTGTTCATAGAAAATACCCACAATGCAAGTTCCTTATTGTGAAAAAGACACAAACGCAACCATGGAGGGAGTCAGCAAGAGGTCGTGTTGCTTCAAGGGTGCAGATCTCATTACAGTTTCAGGGGGAGACAGCCCTGGACTATCTGCTCGGGTGGTCTGGAAGGTGTGTGTGATTCCACTTTGCTTGCAGCAAAAGGTTGCGTGCACAGCACAGAGAGAAATAAAGAAGAAGAAGAAGAGGGCATACTTTATTAATCCCCTGAGGGAAATTACAAAAAGAAAACAGGTTTTAGCTCCACTAACTTGGCTCATTTTTAGAAGGCAGATCAGCTTAAATTATGGGAATTTTTCACATTAAAATACCCTCTGCTCCCGGTGGTCTTTTGAGTGGACAGACTCTTAAACCAAACTGTTTTATGACAGGGACGGATTTATTCACAGTTAAAACTTAAGTTACAGCCTCGCCGAGACTCTTTTCTGATTCATGCTCACACGTCATTTACTCAGTAACCTGTGATGAAGTGTTTGACACAGACATGCTCTACACATATTGATTGCCTGGCACTACTGCGCTTGTTTTCATCCCACGACAGGAAAGTGGCATATTCTGCAGTTCAGAACGCTGAGCAGGAGAGATAAGGGGGCGGGACATAAACAAAACCTTTAAAAAAGTGGTACGTTGATGTGTGAATTAGTTCAGAAGTGGAGTTTGCCTCTATTAAATATGTATTTCCAATGACATAATTTATTTTAAAATAATTTACACCTTCACGTTTTTCAGGATCTGTGTACAAGTTTTCATATACATATTTCATATGTATTATGTATCATTACAAGCTGTTTGCACCTGTTTATCAGCCTCAAACTCACTAATATGCAGGGGTGAACGTAACAAATTAATGACTAACTCAAATTAGACTCATTAAGGCTTTTTATCTACTTATAATTGTAGTAGAACTCATCTTAGTACTTCAGTCGTGCCTGAAAAGTTGAGCCCATCGTGGCCTGATGCCAACAAGATTCTGTCTGAAATCCATCCGAACCCAACCCTCATTAGCATATTTCAGCCCAAACCTGATTACAGCCCCACATTTTTCTTAACTTTTTCTTTCCCTCTGTGCACCAAACAGCAGGAGTTTCCAGTGACAGGGATTACACTGGGGAGGGAAATGAAAATAAATAAATAAATATAGTTCAGCCTGAACCCATTGTGAGTCCATGAAATATGTGAGGAATAAGGAACAACCTGAGCCAAACTTGTTGGGTCCCATCAGGTTCAGGCACAGAGCTCAAGGTTTAACTCCTATACTTTCTACTTTTATTTTTTCAAGTTTGTTATTTTACTTTAATCTCCATAGTTACTTTTAAAATCATAATTCACTCTTGAGTTGGCCTGCAATCTGAATTACTATCCAAACCTTTCATCTGCATGTTTGCAGCCAATAAGGATATCCGACTGCAAAACGGGCCAAGAAAAACATGACTCACAGATTAAAATATTGGCAGAATTGTTGCAGGCTATTATCTTTAAACCTGGTAAGATAAAACCAGAAATATGCAGATGGCACCAGTGATAAGTAAGAAAACTGGGGTTTCTTCTAATCTTTGTGAACGGCCCCGCTGAACTCGTTTGTGGGGCCCAAAGGAATGAAACTCATAAAATATAATTCTTAATTAGATTATATTTGTATTTGCAAATTGATCCCACGGTGCCAATTCATATGTGATACAGATGTGCTTGTTCAGCTTCAACTATTGCATGCAACCAGATGTGATTGAAAGAATTGAGCAATGGTTCTGACCTCCAGCAGCCACAGGGGGTGCTGTAATCAAAGGAAAACTCTTGAAGTCACTGAACTCTGTTGGCTCTGTGCGGACTCGTCCTGTCTGGGTATCAATAACCATCCATCAATCAAACATGGGAGACTGATATCTGACAACATGAACAAGGTGTTGTGTCGGTGTTTGTTCCCTGCGACTGTTTCCTCTGTTGTGAGAAGCACGTTAGCTGAGAGGAAAGAAATGTGTCTATTTCTGGCTGCTGATCCTGGTTTTGGACACAGATGGTATCAAGCTTCAAGTCTGGAACATATTTGAGTCTCTATCTTGTTTCAGGGTGACTCAATCTGATGTTCTGCACTATCTGTACGTTGAGATATAATAATACTGTGCACAGCCTGCAGAAAGCTGCCTCTTTCATATAAGTAACATATTGTACAAATTATCTTTTATTGCTTTTTTTTTCAAATGTTTTTGTCACTTTTCTATTTATGCTTCTTGGCATTCGTCTTTATTTAAATTTTTCTTGCATGTTTATTGTGCATGTGAAATAGTGGATGACATGAGAGTGGATTTTCACTCCACTCCCACAAAAAAATTCCTGTCCTGTCCCAATCCCAGACGAATGACTCCTGTCCTGTCCTGTCCTGTCCTGTCCTGTCCTGTCCCCGTCAGTCCACAGTTCACACACACGTCATGCACTGATCACCAACCAGAGCAGACAGGAGAGAATAAAAAAAAAAGAGTTTAAAAAAAGACAGAAAGATATAACCTGGCACCAGATGGTTTTGCCACGATCTGGGAAGTTGCCCTTAGAAAGTGTTTGGAAAAGGGCAGGCACTTTCAAAACACACTGGCACACTGTCTATCGTGTCTAATGAGTTGGATGCAAAATGAAGCAAATATTGTTTATTCATATCAGAACTATAAAAATTGACCTCTCACTATTATGATTCCCGTCCCTGTCCTGTGATGAATGACTCCCATCCTGTGGGACTCCTGTGTCCTGCTGGACTATTATTTTCTTACTTTTCAAGAGGAGATCAACAATGTACTCAGACATTTTCTGTACTCTTTGTTTTACCTGGACTTCATGGCCCAGAGCCTTTATATACAGACCATAAATTATGGATTATGAAGTTATTGTTACCGTTAACTTTGTCACCGCTGTTGTCTGTTAGTTTCGTTTTGTGCAGTTCTAAGTATACTTTTTTTGGTGTTTTTTTTTTTCGTAATTTACTCTTTTGCTTGCTTGTCTAACGGTTTTGTTTTGTTTATTTGGGTGTATGAGGGTGGAGGGAAGTGATGAACTCAGTATACTTTATGATTATATGATTACATAATGGTTCTGGCTTATAGTGAACTCTTTGGAAATAAAAAAGATGTCAGAAAAAAAGACAAGACGTTACAGGACTGTAGAAGAGGGCAGAAGAAGTCAACTGTTTCCTCTTAAGACCCAAGTCATGTCTCAACTCCTAAACTTTGAGTTTTGAATTTTAAAAAAGTCATAATTTAACAATGACTTTAAAGTGACTTTGTGCAACTTCAAATGTTGACCAAAGTTGCTGCATCTTTTGCAGACTGTTTTCTGTCGACCACTTCAGTTTTTGTACATGAATGAAATAATCTTTGGTATCTTTTTTCCCTAACTAGGGCTCAGTAGAAATGTAACATTAGTTCTTGGTGGCTCATGGCTTTTTTCCCTGATAAAAAGTGTTTTTGGAGAGTTTTTCCTTCTTCCTCACCCTTTTGATGGTCAACAGCAGTGTTTCACAAACTTTATTTCCTGGGGACTCATTTTGTCTCATTTTTGTCTTTCCTAGAAATAAAAACAATGAGAAAGTAAGTGCATTTAGATGGAATTAGGAGGCTCTAGTTTTTTCCTCCCATCAGTAAAACAATACTGTAGCCGTCTCACTACCACCATGTGTTCCCCCGGCACAGACACACAGATTCAGCTCTCAAACAAAACACATTTATTATGTGACTTCTGCTCAAAACACTACAAAATAACTCAAAATGTGTGACATGTGTCTGCGGCTGCCCAGTCAGCTCAGAGCAACAAAAATCCCTGTTCCTCTTTGTTTCAGGAGCAGAAATCATCGGAGGACCCGCACACTGCTGCATAAGAAGGAGAGTGTGTAATTAGGAAACCAGCAGCAGCAGCTGTGCTAATCAACTCACCTGACACTGAAACCCCCCCCACACACACACACACACACCTCTCTGTCCTGCTGCTGACTGCTGACCCACCTCCACAAATACACACATTTTAAACGCTTTATAAAAGGTGAACCACAGCAGAATAACTTCCAGTCTTTTATTTATTTGAAGACCCGAATAAAACCTCCTGTGACCCACCTGTGGGTCCCGACCCAGTGTTTGGGGATGACTGGTCCATAGGACAGGGGGTGTCACACACTGCACAGACTGTCCCCTCAAGTTGGAACAAAATCATGGAAAGACAGCAAAAACTATGGAGCACAAATTGTCGAGCTGTTGTCTGTTGATGTCAGGTAGCTACACTGAAACATGGCGGACGACAGTAAATGTTTGTGGGATAACATTTTATATTAATTAATGAACTGCATGTCAGTTTTTTCTCACATGTACTCATTATTTGCTGTCCATGCTGAGTGACCTGGACACTTTTTAAAAATGACAAAGCATTGCAACCCAAGTCACAGTAAACCTCATGATTAAGTTCATTTGTGCATAAATGAACTTTTCTGAAACATGTACACATGTTGTACTACAGGACATCTCACCGTTTTTATTTCCTCTTATCAGGAAAACAACACAGGACATTTTAGCTTACTTTATAAATGAGACAAAATAGGTGCATTCAGGCAGTATTAACACATAAAATAATAGTAAAATAAAGTAAAATAATAGGCACATTTTAAATGTCCCAAATAAATAAAAGTGTTTTATTTACTTGGGGACCCAAATAAAATATCCCGTGACTCACCTGTGGGTCCTGACCCAGTCTTTGGGAATGACTGACCAAGATTAATTAGAAAAAAATGATTTATTCAAATTGCCTCTGACAGTTTTAGACAGTGTAGTGGTCTAGAACTAAATCATTTTGTAATATAAAGCTTCAAACTGTTTGGATAGCAGTATGAATCTTTCCTGACGCTAAATCTCAGTAAACTCATCTCTCAGATGCTACACCAACCTCACTCTACCCTTTGTTGAGCCCATGTTGCTTCCACGTTATGACGTAAAAGCTCATGAATGCACCAAAGAACGACCTCCAAACTCAGGAAATGGGACCAACCGAGGAGCACTTGAATGCAGCATAAGTGGGAATGAATCGCATTAATGTTAGTTAGTTCAAAAAATGAAGGGAAATTCTTTTTCAACTCAAATTATTTTGCAAGTTAAGTCTAAAATCATTAAATTCAGTCCAAGTTATGTGGAATTTACTGTAAAGACACATCAACTGAACATCAAGTTTCTGTTTGTCTGTCCCAACCACTCCCCTTCTCTCTCCGTTTTAATCTTTAATCTCCAGAGAGATATATATATGAGGCACTTCAAGCAAACAATGGACTGATTGAATCTCCACAAGCTGCTCTGCGACAGAGCAGTCAGTCATCGGGTCCTCTGCTAATCGATGTCTTTCTTGAGACGAGGGTAGGGCACGATAAGAGGACGGGGGGCAGGAGTGATGACAGAGGCTGGCACTAGAAGGGATCGAGGGATGAACGGAGGTTTAAATGTGGATTGAGGGATGAAAAGAGGTCTGGATGAATGGAGGAGAATCAAATCTCCAGCTCTGGGGAGGTCCACACACTCAGGATCCATTAATCCTGCACAGATCCCCCGTTTCTTTATGTTTCATTTCCTCCTCCTTCCTTGAGAAGGAGAAAAATTTCCATTTACTTTCCCATAATGACCAGTATTCTCTGATCAACAGTTTAATCGTTATGGTTTTGAATATGGCTTCTGTATTTTATTGCTTTTGTATGCTTTCTGTCTCTTGTTTCTCCTAAAACATTTTCGGGAGTTGAGTATTTTCCTTCCAGCTCTGCCTTGAGCTCTGACGTAAACTTTAAATGCACCACGGAGGGTTAATTGAGTTGCAGGAGGGAAGTGATGCACATTTGGGACTTTGTCAGCTTCATAATTTTCCTCCTTCTTCCCTTATTGAAGAGGAGTGGATTACTTCCAGACCTTGACAAGGAGACTCACACACAGAGGCTCGTTCCATCCAAAATGTTCCTCCAAATCTTTTTAGGAACGCTCGTTGTGTGGCTGCAGGGGAGGATTGTTGGCCGCCGTGTCGCTCCGGCACTTTGGAGGGAAAAATCTTGACAAGAAGTGGACGGGTTGTTATGAAATTTGGTACAAAGACTTCACCCTTCTACTCCTAGTCTAGAGTCACAAAGGTCAACAGTTTATGAAAGGACAAAATATTAATATTTCACATCAAACATCAGCATTACAGTGATGATTTAATCATGATTTAACTTTAAATTATGCTGCACCCAACTTTTAAACTACTTTAAAATTAAGAGACTACATTTAAACCTGTATTAAATTTCAGTGTAGTTTTTTAAAAATGTGATACAGTATTAAAAACTTACATTTGAGGAGGTTTAATCTTTAAAATGGCTGCTTTTTTAGACAGAAGAGCAAAATAATCACGTTGCTCCTTTGCTTCAGCCAGTAAGTTTTCCACAAAGGAGGAGAAATTAGAGCTTTCAGGCTGAACTTTTTTACCCAATTATTTCGTTTTGTGACGTGTAATGAACATCAGAGTTAAATCAGTCCACTGGCATTGCTGTGGACTTTTAATCTGGTTTTATTTACATTTAGTGTCAGTTGACGACTTTATTTCTCCAAATTTAGTTTCATTCCTCCTTCGTTGTCCGCAATGTTTTCAGCTAGTTAGGCTAAATTGAATTTGCCTCTTTTTCAGAGAGGAAAAAAAGAGTGACATGTTTCTCTGCGGGCTGAGAAAATTCCTGAAACCTTTTAGGCTAATGAAAATAAAACTCTTAAACCCGCTGGAAAATGTCAAAAATGCTCTTGTCATCAAGACTAAAAACCAGGCTGTGGCACAAGGTTTTTATTTTTACCAAACAGCTTCTAACTGCACAGTGGCAACTCTTTTTTTGTTTTAATGTTATGAAAGAAATGAGAACCTGTAGCAGGAACGTACGGTGGGTATAATTAAAGGAGACAGCACTGCAGACCTTCACTGACACTGGATGACACCTGATCTCTGTAATAATCTGAGAGCTATTTTCACAGTTTCAGCCTGAACAAGTCGTCATCTGCTCATGTGCTTCTGATCAGTCGTGACTCTCTGCCTGCTCACGCTCTTACTAATAAGGGTTCTCTCTGACGGGCTGAGGTTCTACCTAAAATTACTTGCTTCTGAAGAACCCTTTTTTAAAGAGAGGGTTTGTCAAGGGTTCCATTAAAAACTCTTCATCCAGAGGAAACAGTTCTTGAAGGATTTCCTTGGAGGCCTGTTCCATCTAGGGTTTGTAAGGGTTTTGTACCATAATATGAAAAGGTTCTCAGTAGAACCTCTGGATGGGTTATAGATAAAAACTCTTGGAATACAAAAGGTTCTCGGTAGAACCCCGAGTTGTTATAGTTAAAACCCTTGGAATATAAAAAGGTTTTCAGAAGAACCTCCTTGGTGGGTTCTCAATAAAATCTAAACCTCAATTGGTTCTTGGAAGAATCCCCTTTGTGGGTTCTCATAAACTCTTGGAACATAAAAATGTTTTTCAGAAGAACCTCCTTTGTGGGTTTGAAATAAAACCTAAACCTAAAAAGGTCCTTGGTAGAACTAGATAACTAGAAATAACCCTTGCAAAAAAAGTTCTCAGTAGAACCCCTGAGTATGCTCTTGATAAAATTCTTGAACTTTAAAAAAACATTTCACGGTAGAACCCCTTAGGTGGGTTCTAGATTTAACCCTTGGAATATAAAAATGTTTTCAGAAGAACCTCCTTGGTGGGTTCTCAATAAAATCTTTGGAATATAAAAAGGTTCTTGGTAGAACCCTCTGCACCTGTTCGAGATAAAACCCTTGAAATATTAAAAAGATTCTCAGTAGAACCCTGAGTGTGTTCTAGATAAAATTCTTAGAAAATGTTCTCAATAGACCCCCTTGGTGGGTTCTAGATAAAACCCATGGACTATAAAAAGGTTCACAGTAGAACCCTTTGGTGGGTTCTTGTTGGCACTCTTAGAAGGTGTAAATCTTCTGGATCGATCCTCCAGAAACAGTTCTTTTTAGAACCATTACACCACATAAGGGTCACCTGTAGAAAGGCCTGAAGAACTTGTTCTGGGTGAAACCTTTCACAGATTGTTCTAAATATAATTCCTTATGTTGAGTTCTTGCTAGAACTCTCTGAAAGGTTTCCAGGGGTTCTAACAGGAACCATAAAAGGGTTCTCCTACAGGGACAGTCTGAAGAACCTTTTGTGGTTCTAGTCAGGACTTTTATTTCTCAGAGTGTATGTTTGGGTCTGACAGTGTTAGTGACTCAGTGCTGTGTTGTTGTTTGTTTGGGTTCTAACAACATGGGGGGGTGGGGTGGAACCGAGCATGACTCAGTCTTAACACCAGAGGATTTCAGCTTTGGCACCTTCCCCTCTGCCCACGCTGCTGTTTAACCTCCCTCTGATACTAAAAATAAATATCTCAGGGAACCCAGAGAGACAGTTTAGGGTTTCCCGCCGTGAGGCTCGACAGGAAACGTTCTCACTCCCTCTAGTGTCTATCGAATGACACAGCTCAAACCTATCTGACTTTTTACGTAACCTTTGACCTTAAACGAGCCGGTTGGCCTGCTCATAAACATTTCCTGGACCGTTACTGGAACCATGCATCACAGCTGAGAGCCTCGAGGGTTCTGCCTGAAAACATTTGTACTTTTGTCAGAAGTCGTTCCACAGAAAATCTATTAACACTGAGGTTTACTTAATGAGCCTGAGTGATGGCATCACTATCGGTTAAAGAAAAGAGGAAAAATAGAAGCTGTGTCACGAGGTCAAGCTCCAGGTTCCCTTTAATGCAGGAACCCTTTGTGGTTTGACATGTTGGAACACCTGGAACGTCTGAGATTAAAGGAAATGTGAGCAACTTTTAGAGTCGTGGCCTTTAAAACTTCAAGTCGGGTCAACAGTTTCCTGCAGGTTCGTCACAGGACGCAGTAAAATACACTCTGAGAAACAAAAGTGCTAACTAGAACCCCTGGAACCCTTTCAGAGAGTTACACCCAACTTAAAGGGTTATACCTAGAACCATCTGTGAAAGGTTTCACTCAGAACTGCTTGTTGGGTTCTACAGAAACTCTCTAGGAGTTCTGTCCAGAACCTTTCCACCTTCAGGGTGCTAACAAGAACCCAGCCAGGAGGTTCAACCGAGAACCTTCTTTATGTTCCAAGGGTTTTATCAAGACTTGGTTACTAGCAAGAGCTTTTTTATATTCTAAGGGTTTCATGTAAAACACATTCTACAAGGGTTCTACAGAGAACTGTTTGCAATTTCAAGGGTTTTATCTAGAACCCAGCCAGGGGTTCAAACAAGAACCTCTTTTATGTCTAAGGGTTTTATGTAGAACACAATAAGGGAGTTCTACCAAGAAACTTTTTATATTCCAAGGGTTTTATCGGGGGGTTCTACTGAGAACCTTTTTATATTCTCAGAGTTTTATCTAGAACACACTCAGGCGGTTCTAACATTTTTATATTCCTAGGGTTTTTCTAGAACACACCTAGGGATTATACCCTCAACCTTTTTATATTCCAAGGGTTTTATGTAGAACTCCCTCAAGGGGTTCTACCAAGAAACTTTTATTTCAAGGGTTTTATCAAGAACCAACCCAGGGCATTCTAGGGAGGACCCTTTTATATTCCAAGGTTTTTTTTTATCTAGAACCTACCCTGTGATCTCCTTATGTTATGGTACAAAGAGAACCTTGATGAGAGAGTTCTTCAGGCCTTTCAGCAATCCTTGAAGAACTCTTTCTTTCACAAAGGGTTCTTTGTAAGACTAAGGGTTCCATTATGAACCTCCTCTCTCCAAAAAAGGATTCTTCAGAAGCAAATGGTTCTGTGTAGAAGCTCAGCCTTCAGGAAGAACCCTTTTGGAACCCTTATTTCTAAGAGTGTAGCAATAAAACAGACTTTGCTGTCATAAAATGACTCTGATTCACGATGGACCAACTTGTTCCGTGGAAGTTGTTCTGTTATTCTTTAAACTTTAGATGGAGAAGATATTTTATAATGTAGGAAAATACAAAGAAAGAGAGACACGTTCACTTAAAACACGAGGAATTCATCGTTAAAACTAATCACGTGATGGAAATCTTTCATCTCACCTTTTTAAAGGTTCCTCCGTCACCAGACGTTCTTTCATGCATCATAATAACTCAGAGAACAAGTGAGGCTTTGTTGTGGTCATTGTATCTTCTGCTCTTTTCTGCTCCACCCTGATAACAGAAAGGCCTGCAATATGTCTCCACCTATAACATAAGAGCTTCCCTTTAAAGACACAGCAGGTCGTTCCATATGGTCTATATGCTTAAATCGGAGGGAGTCTCGTGGTCCTGATGTGGCGTCCTCGAGTTACAGTTTTTTTTTAGGGAGGATCAAAGTGAGGCCGCTATCAGCTGGGATGCTGAGCATCAGACACACAGGGAAGGTCACCGGGCGGGGGCTGCAGGGAAGGTGTCCAACTTCAAGGCCTTCGAGCACGGCCTGCGTCATCCGCCATTGTGAGGCGGGCCAGCCGGTTGGGGATGCCACGGAGGGAGAGCAGCAGGGTGCCCTCAGGGATCCGAAGGACAGGGACCCTTTGAAGTGGGTAGGGTTGCAACTCTGCGGCTGCGTGACCCTCCGAGAACCCCCAACCCTGCTTCCACACATCAACATATGGACACCTCGGAGAACTTCCCCCCGGGAGCACTGTGGCTCCCAGACCCCGGCGGTGTAACCTGAGAGTGGCTGTAGCAGCCTGACAGAAAGCTGGTGGAGTCCCGCCATTGGTCCAAACAGGAAGCGAGCTTGACCCCGTGAAGCCCTGGGGTCGAAAGCGTCTCTTAGAACGGTGACAATCGGATTAGTGTCTTATGTAGGCCAGACGGCCTTGAGATCCCATAAACACAGACACATTCACACAGGTAGAAGCAGCCTGGGAGCACTTACACGTCTTGTTTTAGGTGCCTGGACCCGTGTTACAGAAACGTCCTGACCCGCAGATCCTATCTTAACTGTTTGGTAACCATGGTAATTAGGGTCAGGACCTGATTTAGGTAAGATGACAAGATTTCTAAAAATGAAAACCAGGGAAACTTCCAGTTCAGCTGTCAATATTAAGTTATTATACATGAAATTAAAAAACGGGAACATTCGAGTTTCATGTATTTTGACCGTGTAAAGTGTGGTGCTGAATGATAAAATTAGGTAGTAATTAACTTTGTAAACCTGGTCAGAAAATCAGTTTACAGCACCATGGTCTCCTCCTTCCTCTGCAGTCTTAAAAACTAGAACACAATTAAATAACAAACGCTGGTTAACAGATTCCCAGCCTCATTTTTATATTCTATCTCAAAAACATTGTTTGAAATAATAAATTGGCAGGTTCTGTGATCATATATTTACCTTTCCTCCTATCTAGTCTTCTTTAACACTGCTAAAAACTGGGACATTTCTGGGGACAGCTCCAGGGGACAAGTGATTAAAAATGGGGACTGTCCACGGAAAACAGGGACATCTGGTCACCATATATTTAGGAAAAAAGTCATTACAAGTGATCAGTTCTTAAGTCAATATTCCTGTCCTAACTTAAGATAGGAAAACTGTCCAAGTTTTCACTTTTCCATCTGTAGTAGCAGCTAGTTTACTCCTCCAGGGAAGTTGTGAATCCCTGTTGTGAATTGCAATTTTGTCCAAATTTCACAGCTTTGACCAATCATCATTGCTTCCGTTCTGTTCCATCAGTCACAGCAGTCCCCCCGCACTAACATCATACATGTACGTCTCAGTGAACTGACTCAATGTTGTTTTATTCTCTCTATTTTTTTACATTTATATAATTTTTAAATTTTGTCACAGGTACTGAACAAAACACGTTAGTCAAAACAGCACAAAATTATAGAATAAAAGAGCATAGAGTGTTGAAAAATGTCAATTAAAATGACGAGTCCAAGCTTCAGAAAGATTCTGCTTTTCGTGAAATACCCGGGTAGTGCACTTCTTCATTTACAAATAAACCAGATTTTTTATAATTTTTGTAATCTGTGCCTTCGATTTTTAATGAAAAATTTTAAAAAAACCCGCAACTTTCATTTGATCCTGCAGTTTCATTGAAAAAATGCCTAAAAGCATTACAACATGCCTTGAAATCAGGCATTTTAGTCTGCAACAATACCAAGAAAGGCCCACAAAATCCCGGAGGGACTAACGAGCCAACATGTCTGCTGGTAGTATTTAACAGTAACAGTATAACGTAGCTACTGTAGTTACTGTTATGTTAAATACTACTGATCTGCGTGGCTGATCTTTTTGGTGGAGACTCGCCCACTCTGTTTCTTTTATCTTCTGAGTTAGAATTGTAAAGAACGTCTCTGCTTTTCTCCACAGACGTCACCAAAAAGCTCTGACTCATCAGTCTTGAAGTTAAGAGTCCCATTCTTTGTATGTCTCAATTATAAAAAAACTAATGTTTATAAAGTTGTTTAGCTCAGCGAGATGAGAAAAATTGTGTTGGTTGCTAGGTAACTGACATAAAAATTGATAAGCGATGTTGGATTGAGTATTTAAGGATTTCCAAACCTGAGATTAGAAGGAATTAAGTAAGATTAGACAGGATTCCTAAAGTTAGTTAGGATTTGTGTCTGTAATACCACAATGGGACAAATCCTATCTTCGACTTTTCTTATCTTTACATTTAAAACGTACTTTAGGTTTCCCCCGTTATGTGCATCTCATCAGGTGCATGATGTCACTGTTTTCATCTTTGTTTTATGAGAGTAGATCGATAATTGAAAGTGTACTTATCTGTTTTCAATGGATGAGTCATCCAGTCGGCCGTGCTGCCCTTTCTATCTTTAGCCCTGCATTTATTTTTCAGCACAGTTTTTTTTTTTTTTATGCGAACAATCTAGCAGAAGACACACACCTCCTCTTCAGGGAGACTCATGGAAACTGTGTTTTATAGCTCTGCTCCCTGCTGCCCTTTTCCCTTCTCTGTCTTCCTCTCTGTCTTTCTCTTTATCTTGCTCTTTTCTCGCCGTCTTCTCTTGAGTAGATGAGGGCACGCCACCATCACTTCTGCAGACTTAAAAAAAAGATGATTAGACAGATTTAATGCCAGTGGAGCCAGTTTGGTTGTCTGGTCAAACCATTTTGCGTCCACAAGTGCATTTACAGTATAGACGTGTGTGCATTTGTATGTGCTGTACATAATGTGTCTGTGTGTGTGGTCATATTAGTGCATGTAAGCATGTGGCTGGCTCAGAGGAGCAGTGGTGCATACACTGCCATCAGTCAGAGCCCAGGGCCAGCCTCGCTTTAATGGCTGCCATAATTAAAAAAGCTTTTAGAGGAGGGGTGTGCCACTAAGGGGGGCAAGGTGGGGGCGGTGCTGGGCTGGCTGGAGACGCAGAGTGAACAGTGCAGGACACCCGTCTGCCAAAAAGACAGCCTTGTTTTGCATGAGCGTACTGCAAAAATGGCAGGAAATGTAATTTCTTTTAAGTGTGTGCAGAATTTTCAAACTCACTCAGACGTGTTTAGGCACGTTGCTTGTTTTTCTGATTATACACGTTGAAATAGTAACGGAAGTATTCACATCCTTTAGTTAAACCTGCAATACTGGATTTATTAAAAATATATTTCTCCAGGCTTCTATGCCTTTAATTGATAGAACATCTGAAGATATGACAGGAAAGGGGGAACGGCATGCAGCAGGGCTGCAGGCAGGAGTTGAACCCACAGCTGCTGCAGAAGACTCACAGCCTCAAACGCTAAACGCTCCACCAACTGAGCCACCAGGTGACCTGATCAATACGGCATTTTTGGAGCAGACGCTGATACTCATATTGGGGATAAAAAAAATTATTTTACTTGACTTTCATGGTGCACACACAACAAAATTGTAGTTGCAACATCATCAAATGGTGCTTGTAGTCACACATATTTAAGATCCACACACATATACACAAAGAATAAGCAAATATTGATATATCAGCAGGTATTCACACAGAATATAGAATATATACCTAAACAGTTTGTTTGCAATAATCCCTCAAAAGTGGTTAACACTTATGTCTATAAATAAAAGAAAAGTGCAAAATATATATTAAACCTGAGTTAAATGATCAAAATACATGTTCTGTTAAAAAAGATTACATTTTCATACCGGTACATATTGGACAATATAGGAAAATATCACATATATCCACTGGGCTCTACTTGCAGTGACTGTTTTTTTGGGGGCAGGCACTTGGGTGCAAGAGTGTTTCCACAACACTGACATGTCATCACCTTTCAATAATAATAGTAATAATAATAATTAACCTTTCAAGAGCAGACAGTGCTTCACAGATCAAAGAGAAGATATGACACCAAGCAGACAGACATTAAACATGAAACAGAAAACTAAAAACAAAAATAAACAGAACAGATCAGATCAGGCAAAAACAAGCTGAAACAGACGGGTGTCGAGCTGCTTTCCAAAGTGAAGAAGCTACAACCTCAAAAGAACCGTCTGAGAACAACCAGCAGACCCTGATCAGAGAACCTCACAGTCCTGCTGGTACTATAGAGCTTTAATGTAGGCAGGTGGCTGCACATGCACGGCTTTAAACACGATCACAAGAATCTTCAACTGGATTCTGAATTTGATGGGAAGCCGGTGTGGAGACATCGGTCAGAAGCCTGGCAGCAACATTTTGGAGGCAGTTTGTCGTTTAAAATCTCTGGAAACTCAAATCCAGATGCTTTCAGTCAATATTACAAACCTGTTAGCAAAGAGTTGCACATCCAGCAGTTACAGAACAACATTATCATTAATTTTGAGTCGTGCTTCTGTTCATCAGATGAGTGAAAGTCCAATAGTCATTCTCCATTTAGCTCTATTTTTGTTCCACTCCTGAGGGAAATATCTGCCTCTTTAGCTGCTAAACGCTCCTCTGTGTTCACCCCGAGTCACTAACCGAGTCTGTCTGCTGGAAAGTTGCAGTCAGACAGCTGAACGGCTGAAAGTCAGTCTGCTCTGTAAGGCTGAGGGGAGCTGCAGATCACATCTGATATTCAGCATTTTTGTTTTTTTTTTTTTTGTTGTTTTTTTTTTTTATCTGATTGCAGATAAATTAACTGGGGAAAAAGTGCTACTTTAAACACATGCTTAAAGGGATTTCAGTACAAATTTAGTTAATTTATTTTTACTTTATAAAGCTTCAGGAGCTTTATTTGTTCATTTATTTGTCAAAATTTTCAGTTAACTTCCTGCACTTTTTGTTTTAAGATAAATTTAAAAGTTCTCGTTTAATTAAACATATGCTTGAAAGCATTTTTGTGCAGTAATTTGTGTTGTATTAGACTCTGAAGCCAAGATTTTAATTTAAAACTGCAAAAGGCAGAATCCAGAGCCAAAGTCTGGTTTGTCTGTACTGTAAAAACAAGGTGGACTCTGTAGAAGAGGACCTGCGGCTTCATCAAAGGGATTTACAGGTGATTATACTCTCACGAAAACATACTTATGAAGATTATAAAGCATTTCTGTCTGCCAATAAACCCCTGTAAACCTTAAACACTGGACCTTTTATGATTTATAAAAATTAAATCAGTTTACATGGCAGGGAATAAATATTTTAGGCACCTGAAAGAGGGTAAAAAGTTCGAGAACTCCTGGTTTAATCTACAACAAATGATGTTATACACATTAAATCCTGTCTTCAGTAGCGCCACCATGTGGTCAGTTATTAAGTGTTTTACATTTTGCATAATAACTCATGAACCATAAAGAGAAGAAGATTTTTCAACAGTAGGTTCCTTGGATGATGCTGATTCAAATGATACAGTCCACATCCATTTCTGCCTACAAAAGTTTTCCACCATTTTGGATTTTTGGCTTCCTTTGGGACATTTTTCATCCAGTCTTCACCAAACTTGGCACATACCATATTTAGAGTGCCCTGAACAAAACTTATCGGTTTGTTGTTTGATATATTTTACCGTTTTTTGGAATTGGCTATCAAACTTTTGGAGGTGTGGCCTGATGCACCTACAAGGGGCGCTACTGTAACATTAAAACTGGATATTTCTACAGTTCCCTTGTCTTTAATGAGATGAAACTTGGTACATATCTTCTCCATAAGCATGTGCACAACATACTGAAGCATGACACCAATAGTGTCACCTTGTGGCCATTAATAAAACACCATCATATCTCTTGAAACGATTATTCGATTACAACCGATTTTGGGCAGTAGTTTCAGACATGCATCGCCAAAACTTCTTTTTGGGACTCAGCAGCAGCAGATGCAGCAACCACACGCATTCTCTTCAGGAAGTGCAAATATTCTAGTATTTTACAAGCTCATCATAGATTTTGTGCCTGTAGCTGTCAGAAATGGCAGGGAGTAAAAATATAATGTAGGGCCATATGGAAATACTCAAATTAATATCAATTTTGATTTATATTACTTAAGTATTGGAGTAAATGTACTTAGTTAGTTGCACAGCTGGTAATGTGCAGTAAAAGAAAAGATTCAGGCAGCCGTCTTTCATTAACAGTCTGTTGTACTGTTTCTATAGCATGAAGCGCCGTGGAGAATCAGGAAATTCATGCTGATGTAAAGAGGAACATAGAAAAGCTTCAGGCTGCCTGCAGCACACACTCTGACCTCAGCTGATGTATTAGTTAATCCTATAAAAGATGTTACCACGAGGTCATGGTGGCGTCCACTGGCTGCTAGAGTGAGCAGAATTTAGTCAAAATCTTTACCTTTAGATTAAATAACCAAATGTATTCCTACCTCATGTAATAAAAGCTCCTCTGAAGCATCCTTGCTGCCATTAGCTGCTGTGTTTACATGTCTAGAAAACATTTATTTTGCTGGCAAAGCTCTCTAACATGAAGACCACGAACGGGGATGGAAACAATTACACGTCTCGGACATGCCTGCAGCGATAACGGCGCAGGACTCTGATCTAAACGCACTGGAAAACATAAATATGCATAAGAGGCAGGAGATTTGCTAGTATAAGTGGGATTTCTTTATGTTTGAGTTCAGGAAATGTTGCCATGTTCTGCTGCTGGTCGGCACACCGTACTGAAGTTCATATTACATTACACTGGCTCCAGCGGGAAATTCAAGTTAGCCAATTTTGACAATTATTTATCAGAACCAGATTTATGAATTAGATTGTTTTACATGGGTAAACTCTGTTTTCACACAGTACAGGATACTGTAATCCAGTGTGTAGATGTTCTTCCATTTGTAGTGTCAAAATAGGTTTTGGACGTGTGGTTGTGATTAGCGGGATCCTTAAACTCCCCCCAGGTTGTGAAAACATTTGAAAACACTTTTCATTTCCTTAGCTTGAACTGGAGAGCATCCTGATTCTCACACTATGAAGGTAAATGATCTCTCGCAGAAGTCCGGTGGAGCAGACCCGCCTCTCTGTGGCCTCTCGGGGGTCATGTAGAGGAGGTCCGAGCCTGGTGCCTACAACTACTGTGCCCCACAGTCTGTCTCCACCGAACCTATTGAATATCACCAGCGGGGGAAAACAGCAGAGGGACAAGCAGCAACTTGGGGGAGAAGGTGTGAGATTTGGGTTCAGGCGCAGTTCAGAGTTAAAGAGGGGTCGAGGTTAAAGGTCTGAAAGCTGAACCGAGTGTCTTCCTCACGTTTATTTACATTACACTGCAGCTGACAAACTCGTAAACGTACCCATGATGCAAATCTGCACATTCTGTTTAAACAAATGATATATAGCTGTGAAGTGTATAATGTTGACTGGAAGTTAAGAACCGCTGCTCCGTGCCATTATCACAATATCACAAGTTAATTATTTTGCTATCACAAGAAAATAAAATGTTGTTTTGTTGTATTGCTTATGTTTATCAGAGATCAGGAGAGCCATGCCATGACAACTGTAATAAAGAATTTAAGCTGAAAAAGTCAGATAAAGGAGAACCAGGCCTGTTTCTGCAAGGGTGCAAAAAATTTTGACTTTAACTACCAATACCAAGTTTAGTATCATGATACTCGATACCAAAACAATACTTGAAAGTGAAACAATACCTGTTCAATACTTGAAACTTAACAGAATGTACACAAGCGTTAACCCTGGACATACAGAATGCTGCAGAGAGTACAAAATATATTTACAACAAAGTCTTAACTATTACATTTTAATTTCATACATATTAGAGGATATTACTAAGCTGTGGTTATATTAAAATCATGACACTTTCTGTGTGAGCACACCAATATTGACCTGAAACAAGTACCAAATGTTGAGCAGCACCAAATGCAACAGTAGTGCAAAAGCATGCATTACGTTCTCAGTTTAATATGTTCCACTTTAGCTGAGATTTGTACAGTAAATGCCAAGTGTAGGTTGATGGGTGACACATCCATGGTATCCATTTGGAGCGTGTTCAGGGTGAATGGACTGTGTGTCTCCATACACACCTTCTATTTTGGTTCATGTGCATCGTGCAGAAGGGTTTGGTGAATATAGATCAGCAGTTGTGATGATTACTAAAAACTCTCTCAACCCGTCACATCACTGCTCTCATAGCTCTGAAACAGCTGCGCCAATCACAGTTAAACATGATAATGAAGCAAACAAATGGACAGCGTTACCTCATGAAATGTCTCGATGGTTCAGACGTGAATCACCACAAATCTGGACCCAAAGTGAGATGGAGTGGGATTTTACATAAGGTAGCAGTAACAACCACAGAATTATAAAAAAAAAGACATTGATTTGGTGAAGATGATGAAGAAAAAAATTCAAAAAAATCATGTTTCTCACCTCTTACATGGTCACATAGTTTAGATATTAACTTATAATCTCGTAACAGCTTTAAAAAATAATTCCAACCTCGAGGGAATTTCTTCAGATTCGGCTCGAATGTCCACCAGGACTCAAGAATGAAGTCAAGAATTCATGCACTAATTAAGACAAAAAGGACAAATGAGATGATGCCATTTTATTTCCAAAAGGTCAAGGGTCAACTTCACTGTGACATCATAATGTTCAGCTCTCTATCAGTTCTCTGTCCTCCTCTGTAAATAATCGTCTTTGAGTGAAGACAGTCTGTTTTCTACCTGGAATTATTCACTGAATCACACATATTTAATTTAAAAAAATAGACTTGAGAACTTTTATTAAATTCCTTCAAAGTCTTCACTACAGACTGTATATTATGAGTCTGGACTGACAGACATGTAAAAAGCAACTTGACAGGTTGGGGAGGTGGTAATTCTACTTTTTATGTGTTTTTTAATTCAGTTTTATTTTGTTGCAATCCTGCTGTCATGTAGCGCTGCTTGCTGCCAATTATCACATCATTTTTTACGTCTTAGCGTACATCAATTTGTGCAGTTTTATTTACTATAATTTCCCTGCTGAAATCACTGGTTGTGTATGTTTATCCCCACTTACTGCTCTGTTATTACATATGTTCCATGTTGTTCTGCAGTGCCCCATTAGCTGCTGCTGGAATCACCTTTAAATCCCTGTGGGGATCATTAAATTTCCATTTGAACTGATGTTGCACACTGTTTGACATGAAGTTGATGGGGTGTATGGGTGAACTGGACCCCCCCTGTCTAGCTCCAGAAATGTGAAATGGGTGGCTGAGTGTGTGGAGGTAGAGGTGGAGGTGTTAAAGTGCTCGGGGCAGACGGAGTCTCCCGTCCTCAGGCTCAGGTGGGGGCTGCGGGAGTTTCTGTGCAGGTTCTTATGTTCAGGAAGAGAGCAGGCAGGGGTGCAGGATCTGAGCAATTACACTATTTGGGTTACAGGGGAGCTATTTATTTGCGCGGTTTGACATGTTTCTGTCGTCTGGGGGAGCTGCGCTGTATGGAAAACCGATAGCGCTGAAGTGTATTTATTTATTCTGCAGGCGAAGCAGCCAAACAGAACTAGGCTGGGGAGAAGAACTGGAAATTAGAAAGTTAGAGTGCACAGACACAGAGACAGAAAGAGACAATTTACAGTTTTTCAAAGAGACGGGCCTTTAAGTTTTGTCCTCGCATGCTGTGCACCGAGTCCTGCGGAGTTGTGGGTGGATGAGAGGACACGTCCTCCATCTGCCTGTAGGACTTCCCGGACCACAACACGATGCTGGCTGCTGACCAACGGGAGGATGAGATGTGTTTTTTATTCATGCTTCAGTAAACAAAACCATCTAACTCAATACAGAAAATTCTCTACATGTGCAAACTGTTGAAAGCTCCACTTCTCTAACAATGTAAAATACACCTAATTAAATTCTTTTAAATGATAGGTCTTTGACTTTAGACAGAAGCAGACAAAAGCAAGTTTCTTGTTACTTGCTAGAGAAAATGACAACTGGCACCAGCAGATTCTATTAGCTGAAGCTAATCAGCTAATTAACCTGACATACTTCCATGAGCTGGTCTACAGTTGACTTTTTAATTTTAGCTGACTCATTTTAAAAGTAGAATCTCATAAAACAGTCTTAAATGTGCACTTGATGATTAAATAAACAGGATAATAGTGCACTAAAAAAAATGAGGCTTAATGGTGTGTTCCAGTCAAACTGGGAGTCGAAATTTCAACTGGAACACCCCCAGAATAGAACAGAACATTATTGTCTTTGCACATTGTACAAACAAAATTTGCTTCTAAAAAGCAAAACTGTATGTATATATTGCTGTTTAACAGTTATGCACAGTTTAGACAGTTATTGCACAGCGGTGGACAGGAACCTCATCAACTCCAACCTCAAAATCCAAGACGGCGTCTCCACAGATCAACAGCCATGAAAGATGTTTATTAGAACTTCTGTCCTTTGTGTCTCATTAAACCAGTCCTTCACACAGCATCTGTTCCTATACTGTAGTCTTTCTGTGTGCAAAATTCACCGCAGTGCATTGTTATCAAGCAAAACGAAGATTTATTCTCAGTGTTCATCTTTGTTCTTCGACTTGTTCTGGAATGTGATCAACTCAGGTGTGACTTGTGCCTTGTAGTGTAGAGAGAGTTAGTCCTATGAGGGTTTTCTTCATTGCAGTAGCCTGTTTGGTTGCTTAGCGATATTAAACATATGCTTTATTGTTTGCATCTTTCAACAACATGTTCCTGATTTCACATTAAACAAGAAAGTGGAGAAGAACTACACAGTGGATGTGCAAGAGCTATCAGGGCATCTCCGCCTTGATTGTGACACTACGTTAGCATTACCTCTGCAAGTAGCAAGCTAGTTAGTTGGATATGCTACTGTAACATTTGTAGGTCAGGTTAGAGCAGTGATACTCAACTTAAAGCCTGGGGGGCAAGTCCGGCACCTGATAGGCTGCTAATTCACAATGAAAATAAAATGATTATCACTTGGAATTGTTTTGTTGTCAGTACCAGTTAGGCTAGTGAATGTACATCAGCCTACATACAGTGAAAGAGCTGCTATTCATTCTATCCCTGGTAGGAGCAGTTCATTTATGAATTATTCCAACATTTCAGAGACTGCATGACGGACGAGGTTCCAGCTGTTTAATATGATACACACTCTTTCATATGTAACCAGGCTTTTACAACTAAAATGCACCTGCAGCTATAAAACGCAGTAAAATATCTGATTTATCTGTCATAGAGGCCCAGTATCAATCATTTAGTTAATAAATTAAGTTAAAAAATTTGAAAATAAACAGTTTCAAAGAGCGAGTTATGGGCCCTGTAATGTTTATTCAAAAGAGGCTCCCAGGCAAAGCAAGTTAACGCTGGATTAGAGCAAAACCACGGTTACAATTTCTCTCATGTTCTTTTGGTTTAGTCGGTAAAAGAAACCTTTGACAGCAGCCTTCACACTCTTTATCCCACAGTGTATTTGCTCTTATTTCAGCACCAGTATAGGTTCGTTCTGTAAAATCAGGTTTTGGTTTTAATATTATTGGTGGCAGAAATTTGAGAATTTAAGAATCAAAACATAAAAGTAGTAGGACAGCAGGCTAAAGAAAGCTGGTCTCCATGGTGCTTCACCTCTTTAATCCAACAGAGGAAACATACACCAGCTTGCTGCTGGCACATTTCTGACATAACTTCACATGAGTTCTGGTTGAAGTTCAAACAGCTTTTGTCGCTGCCACTTGTAGCCGCTGACACGCAAAGTTACCCAGAACAGTTTTAAATGTCACTTTAATGTCAACACTTCATCTTCAAACGATCCTTAACTCTTCTCCACCATTGTGTGTGGGTTTATGTGTGTGTTTTCACTCAGTGCACAGATTCCTTATGTTCCCCACCACATTGTAATAAAACCACAGGGATGAGGGACAAAAAAATCCAAAACAAAAACCATCAGATAACCAGAACTTTCCTGTCATTATCATTGTCATCATTATCTCCTTTATCTTCTTTCTCAATATATTTCTCCTCTGTTTTACTGTCTCTTAAACACACACATCTCTCATAGTGTTAATGTTGAACATGTGTGTGTCTGGCAGCTACTTTAAGCCTTAAATGCACACCTCCGATTTTTAGAAACTGGGACTATATTCAATTCAATTCTATTTCAAGTCAATTTAAGCTTTATTGGCATAACGTTTTATATTAAACATGTTGCCAAAACATTAAAACATGTTATAGACAATACATACAGTATATGTGAAGAAAAAAAGTGCCAGTTCTACTGCCAATGCTGTCTCCTCCTAGAAGGGTTTGAATGAGTCTTTTTTGGGAGGAAAAGAAACTCTGGGACTTCCTGCAGAGATTTGCAAAGCTCCACCAACACTGACGTGATCTTCATACACGTCGTCCTGAGCTGAAACCAGATTTCAAACTGAAGCAGTTCTTGATCTCTTGCTGTTGGTCAGTTCAGTTCAGATCAGTTTGTTCTTGAATTTGTGCAACGTCTGAAGAAGGTGTTCTTGAGATATCGTGTTCACATGCCTGTTGCAGGTGTGGAGCCATAAAAAAAGGTTTTCAAGGTTTTTCAAAAATTCTGAATCACAGAGGTCCTTCAACAGGGTCCGATCAGTCCGGTAGGATGCAAAATTAGCTCTGAGCAAGATGCAGGTCCGTTGATCACACACGGAAGCGACTGCATGATCCACTGCAGGCCTAATAATGAATAATACGTTAGAAGACCAGGAGTGGGTTTGTTTATAGCAGAAGTCACATTAAATCGTTGTATTTTCTATCATATTACAGATACAGAGACACTTGTTGGTTGAGATACAGATACAGACGTCCCTGATGTCCTCCAGTATATACTGATGAGGAGGAATTTGTTTTTGTAAATGAGATCATCTAAAAGCAGAACTGGAGCAATGACGAAAACTAGACAACAAATGGGACGATGGTCAAGTTACTGTGCCAGTAAGAGCTCCAGGAGAAGTTAGGACTGATGAGGGAACTTTATACAGTTACCTCAACTGCCTCCACCTCGCTGCAATAAACGTGCAAAATAGCTTTCCCGGGCAAATTTACAACTGTGGAAGCCAGCAGATCTCACAAACATCAAACTTTTCCTGGAAAAGCTGTTGTGGCCACAGCTGGAGAAAAAAAATAAATAAAACATCCAAAAGTTGATGGAAACTAAAAGTCATCTGTTTTTTTGTTTGTTTGTTTGTTTTTTACAACTCTCTTGAACAAAAACGCTGGAGATGCTTCATCTGTCCAGCCACGCTCAGCTGTATAACAGTGGAGTGATGCATGCACACCCATGTTACTATGACCACAAACAGGAAACTGAGATTTGTGATTACTGCTGAGAAGTGTAAGTTTAGTAGGTGCTGGTCTATGAAAACTTTCAGTGGTTTACGAATACGAATACGAATACGAATACGAAATACTTTATTGATCCCCAAGGGGAAATTCATTTGTCTGTAGTCTCATCTATTTGTATAAGAATTATAGAGTCTGATGGCAGTTGGTATGAAAGATCTTCTGTATCTCTCTGTCCTACAACGAAGAGAGAGAAGCCTTCCACCACCATTATTTCTTTGGTCCATCAAGGTGTTATGCAGTGGATGATCCATGTTGTTTAGGATGGCCTCCACCATCCTCATTGTGTCTCTCTCCACAACTTCCTCCAGAGAGTCCATCCTTACTCCGATCACAGAGCCAGCCTTTTTCACAAGCTTATCCAGCCTCCTTGCTTGCTTTTTTCCCAAACTTCCTCCCCAGCAGACTGCAGCATAAAATAAAACACTTGCCACAATAGACTGATAAAACATCTGCAGCATCTTACTGCAGATGTTTAGAGATCTGAGCTTCCTTAGGAAAAAGAGGCGGCTCTGCCCCTTTTTGTAGAGTGCATCTGTGTTAAGGGACCAGTCCAGCTTGTTATCCAGGTGTACACCAAGATATTTATAGTTTGTTACCACCTCGATGTCCACTCCACAAGTGTTCACAGGCTGAAGTGGGGGCTTGGATCTACGGAAATCAATGACCATTTCCTTTGTCTTTGATGTGTTTAGTATGAGGCAGTTTTTATGACTCCAGTCACTGAAGGATTTTATCAAATCCCTATATTCAGATTCCTGTCCATTCCTTATACAAGCTACAATAGCAGTGTCATCTGAGTATTTCTGGATGTGGCAGGACTCAGAGTTATATTTAAAGTCTGCTGTATACAATGTGAACAGGAATGGAGCCAGGACAGTCCCTTGTGGAGCCCCTGTGCTGCTCATTAATGTCCCAGAAAAACAGTTCCCTAACCTGACAAACTGTGGCCTTTCTGTCAGGTAATCCGTGATCCAGGAGACAAAGGAAGAAACCACTCCCATCTCTATGAGCTTGTTTTTGAGTATGTTGGGTTGGATGGTATTAAATGCGCTTGAAAAGTCAAAAAACATAGTTCTTACATAAGCGCCAGATTCTTCCAAATGAGAGAGGGAACGGTGGAGCATGTAGAGTACTGCATCATTCACTCCAATGTGTTCTTTGTAGGCAAACTGCAGGGGATCGAGTTTGTCTTTGACCTCAGGCCTCAGAAGACGTAGAATCAGCCGCTCCAGGGTTTTCATGATGTGTGAAGTAAGGGCCACCGGTCTGTAGTCATTTAGTTCAGCTGGACATTTTCTTTTGTAAGATTTTTTCATGTGTAAGATAATATAAGCATGAGATATATGAATGAGAAACCAATCTGATTGTAACATATGTGGCTTTATCAGAGTTATATAAGAGCAAGGCAGGAATGTTTGAACAAACAGCTGTGCATTTAAGGGTTAAACCCTTGAACTGTACTCAGATCAGTCCTGGGTAAACACAGCTAATCTGCCGCTCACACAGCTGCAGGGGATATGAAATCAATACAGAAAAGAGCCAATATTATTCTCTGATATTATGAGCTTTTCATATTCATTATTCACACTATTTATAGCCTCTCCCGTGGTCAGAGGAGCAGGTCGAGCCTCTCACGGTGGGAACGGCGGGCTGCTCTGAATTCCACGGCGTGTCGGGCATGAGAGGATAAAGTCAAGCATGACGACTGCAATCAGATCCTGCAGAGATGACCTCGTGATGGCTCTCAGCACCAGATTACAGGTGGATTACCTGCTGAGAAACATGACAGGATATGAAAATGCTTCATTCATGCACCAAACATGTCAGTCCAGGGATACTGATTGTTCTGATGTTCATGAGCAGCACTGGTGGAGGAGAACCTGTGTATGTGTGTAGGGGAACTTGACTCACATGTAACATGTTACAGCTGTAATACACGCGTTTTCTATTTTGATATAAATGTCATAATGACATCATCACATCAGCATGTGGTGTAGTGTGGTACTAAACATCCTGAGAAATATCAACAAGATTCACTGCAGGGAATAAAATAAGGCTGCATAAACCAACTTAAGTTTAAAACTTAGTAAGCAAAATATAAATGTATATATGCTGAGTGGTTCACTTAGAAGTGTTGCATAAAGCCTCTTAGGCCGTGTCCTCGCCTAAATGTTTAGAGTAAGGCATGGATCTTCACCAGGGGCCCCTAAGGAGCCCTCAGAATTACCCTCAAATTGTTGTTGGACAATTTTTGGATTTAAAAAAAAAAAATATGTCATTCAAATGAATCCAACATAACAAAAATAAATCGGCCCATTCATGTAAAACCTAAACCTTTTAATTCACACAACACTGACAAAACGCTATCAGTGAACTGTGGGTTTGCTCCTCCTCCTCCTCCTCCTCCTCTTTTAGGGGACTGTTCAGTGTACCTTAAAATGTTCTGAGGAGGAGCTTCTAGCAACACATAAGGGAATACTTAAGTAGCTAAGGGCAAATACTTGGAGATTAAAGGGTTTTCCCTTAAATCATCTTGAGTGATTTCCTGCAACTCATTTTTTCCTCCTCAGTTGAAAATTTAAGGGAAACCTTAGCCTATGTGGTTTTAGGGGTATTTTTTGCATATAAAGTTGTGTTTGTATGTTATGTAACTGAAATCCACTCAATTATCTGCATGTATCTGTTCTTTGTCAGTCAGTTTAGGTTTTCACATGTCGTGCATGCTCGGTCTGGTCTGTAAAGGAACGCTGAAGCATGAGCACGACCAGCCGCTCATTTGCAATGTGATTATTCCATCGGTCAGTGTGCAATTACGCAGAGCCTCTCCAAAAACCGTGCCCCATCAGACGGCAGCCCCTCTCGACCCACAGGTATGACCCGATGACCCACGCAACCCCGGATACTTTTATCATCAAAGTCAGACAGATGACAGCTCGTAAAACCAGCAGTGTTTCGATATAGAAAATGAAAATAAGGTTGAATGTTGACTGTGACAGAATAAACTGATATGTAACCACTCGACTGGAGCAACATGTGTCCACATTCAGCACAGACACGGACGTTAACCTGCAAGCAGAGCAGCTGCTGCTGCTGCTAGCACTGCTAACGTTAGCCACGCTGTGTAACCGGCTGCAGCTAACGTCAGCTCTGGGTATACAGTGTTAACCCACAGACTCTGTGATCCTCTCCGGCCTGAAAAGGTGAAGCATTTAGTGAGTTGTTGTCATGTTTTATAGGTTAATGTGAAATGTTCGTATTGCATGGCGCAAACTGTTACAGATTTCACCAGCATTTAGAGTAGGATTTGGTGATTGGAGACTGTGATTAATGGCTTCAAATGACTCTTAATACACACATCTTTTAGACAGTGTTTAACATGATCACTTTTAACTACTTTCTGAGTATTTTCTTTCTGTTAGACAAGTCAACTAGTTTGTATTTAATCGACAGGGAAATTAGTCCCTTGTTAGAACACTTGTCAGATAATTTAGTCTAAAACCTGGGATTTCAAAGCAGTAGGAAACTGAACTGAAAAGGAGTCATTTCAAAATTGGCCAAATTTGTGACTTATCTTGTGTTGGATTCTAATTTTCATCTATGTTGGCACTGATACAATAGTCTTCAAACTAAAGGGCTCATGACCTCAGTATTTTTTAAATCCTGGTTACGGCCCTGCGCTTCATTCAGACAGCATCCGCTTTCGGTTTAATTCCTCACAGTCTGTTTTCTCTGTTAAAAATCTTGAAGTGGTTTGTAATAGCAGACATTAAATACGCAGGTTTAAAAAAGGAGTAAAAGAGTGAACAGTGAAAAATGTTACAGTTGTGGTGACTCTCCCCGACACGTGTCTAAAAGCGGGTGCTGCTGATTGTCCAGTTCTACATGGTGACTAATGAAAAAGTTGCTTGTGATCAGCTGTCTGACGGGAGAAGAAGAAGTTGTCGTCGAGGCTCTCTGTCACCCAGAGACTCATTAGGTGCTTATGATGCTGATGGTGACTCACAAGTATGATTGATTATTCCTCACAGCAAAAATCAACTGCAGTCTGGGTATGTTTAAAGAATATGAAGTGGCTTCAGAGTCATTGTTTGATTGGATTCAGGGCACGGGGCCGGTTCCCCGCTGCAGGCCAGCCTTATCTCAACATAATTCTTCTTCCTTTGGCAGGAGATGCGTCACATGGAGCCCAGAACTCCAACTTCTGTCTCGACCTTGTAGAATCGCCCTCATCATGATTATTTCCCTCTCAATACTTGTTTCATTCTGTCTCTCAGTCTACAGCGCACATAATTAATTCTGTTGCATTTACATTTATTTCACTCAGCTGTGTGTGTTCACATTCCTCAGATCTACACTCACTATTGTGTTCCCGCGTCTGTCATTATTAGGAGTGTTTATGATTTAACCAAGATTTACATTCCAGCTCTCATTTGACTGATTTTGACAAATGAGTCTTAATTTTTTTCAAACAACCAGCTGTGTTTTCTTTTCAGCTAAAAGTACTGGTTGTGTAACCACGTTCAGCACAGACCTGTGGACGCTAACCTGCAGGGGGAGCAGGACGCTGCTGCTAGCACTGCTAACGTTAGCCACACTGTGTGAACCTAAACAATGTTGTTTACCTGCAGGCACTGCGATTATGCTTGGTCTAAAAAAGACAACGCAGTGAGTTCTTGTCATGCATTGTGGGATAATCTGTAATGTTCATGCAATGCACAGCCTAAAGTGTCACACATTTCTGCAGCATTTGTAAAACCATTTCACTATCGAGCCATGTTATTCAAATGTCTCTTAATACATGTTTAACATAAATTTTGGTCAATCTAACTGCTTTCTGTGTTTTTTCCCCCTGAGACTAATTGACTAGTCTAAAAAATGTTATTTCCACCATGTTTTTAGCCTGAATCTTCACTGTAGATCTTTAGCTTGGAGCCACGTTCTCGTGCACATGCACACTGTCTGAACTGTGTGTGTGTGTGTGTGTGTGTGCGTGTGTGTGTTGTGACGTGTGCAAACAGCATGTCAGGGCTTTAGGAGACTTGGATTAAACCAGACGAGCAGTATGGAGACATTTTATATTTTTTTCCGGGTTTTTTTCACATTTGAAAACTGGTCACCATTCACTCCCATTGTTTGGGAGATTCTGCAGCACTGTTTTCCTGTGAAACTCCAGCAGTGTTTTGCAGACTAACAAAATAAACCTGACCCTCAATCGGCATGAGGGTGAGTAGATAATGACTGAATTTTCATTTTTGGGAGAACTATCCCTTTAACAGTTACATAAGTCACAGATATGTGACAGACGACTGAGGTGTGTTGGACAGGGAGAGAAGTTTATTTACAGCACCTTCTGTTTTCACCTTCTTCTGTTAGAGGGAAATATTTCCACTGAGGTGATTCATCACACGTGAGACTTCCTCTGCTTTCTTATCTGATGTTATTTGGGTCGAGGCCTCTGTCCCGCTCTGGCAAGCTTCAGTGTCCTGCCCCCGTGATGGATAGTCGCGGAGGTGCTGTGACTGTGATCCGCAGCAACACAACTTTTTTCTGAAACAAACCTCCTGCTCCTGCAGCGGCGAGGCTCCAGAGATGTGGCATTAGCTGTGTTCTCTGATACTCGGCGTAACCCAACCTCTCGTTACTCACACGTCGCAAATGTAAATGAGAATGGCCCTGAGCTTCAGATTTATCAGTGTCACATCTGGGGGAGTTTTTTAAACTCTGACTGTGTGAGTGCAGTGTCATGTCTGTTGTTGTCGTTTATTTTCACACCCAATATCTGCTCACCTATTTGTTTTTCCATCACTTGAACTAGGCTAACACGACCTTGACTCCAGCATGCTGAGTCGGGGATGGGGGCGCACTGAGCATGGGTGGCCTCAAAAGTGGGACTGCAGTTAGATTAACAACTTGAGGGAGATTTGTTTATGAACGTCGGGGAGTTTCTCTCTTGGCTTTGCGAGGACGCAGGGCCCTAATTTGTCTGGTTAATGCAGCTAATCCTGCTCCTGGAGATCGTCCGGGGGTCTGCGTGCTGTAATGTCTTCCAGGCTGCTGTCAGAGGGAGGAGAAAATTATTTTTATTAATGTGTTTTTAAAGGCTCACATGGTTCTGCCGTCGAGGGCTATCAGAGTGAACGATGATCGGGCTGAGACAATAGGTTTAGGATGCACATTAGAGCACCTAATGGTCCTCTGCGACTTCCACACACACTCACATATTTATGAACATAATGCCATCATACACACATGCATGGAAGCATGCATTATTTCAGAGGGGATAGTGAAATATTTTCTCCCAGCAATTGATCAGAAATGATAAAAAAAAAAAAAAAAAAAACAATGGGAAAAAAGACATTTTCATCTCATGCCTTTGTTTAGGAGAAAGCAGCCAGTTTCCATTACGGTCCTCTGTTTCTGTTTAAACCGAGCTAGGCCGCCATCCAAGACTCGACGGAACGAAAGAAAAAAGAGAGGGAAAACAAAACCCCTCGGCTGGCAGCACCATCTATTGTGTGGCCGTTTGTCTTTGTGAAAAATCATCTCGGCGTAGCTCCCTCACTGTAATCCATATAATAAGATCACTTTGGGTTTAAATACCTGATGCTGCACAAAAGTAGAGAGTTCTGCGTGGGATGGTTGTAATTGTCTGCGGGTCTGTTTACTGCGGTCGCCCTCAGCATGGGGCGCAGCTTGTAGTCGCTCCAAATTTGCTGCAAAATAATAGATTTTATGACTTTTGCGTTCCTTTGTTTAATTTCCGGGTCTCTGTGCTGATTGAAACACGCTGCCGTCAGGGCTCGGGATGGATGGATGGATTAGCTGTATTATGACTCGGGCAGCTGCTTGACGGACGTGCTTACAAAGAGGATTGCTGCTGAACGCTAATGACCCACTGATTATCTCAATTTAAACTACTGTATCAGCCCCAGGAGTCGTATACGGCTCCGTCATCATGTTTCTGTATACATAGACGGCTGATTTTCTTGCTTTACAACATAGCTCGCACATTTGTCGAGTGAAATAATCAAAAGATGTTTCTGATTTTCAGCCTCCTTCCCTCCCAGCTGTCTCCTCTCTCCTCCGATCCCCTTGTGCTTTCACTTTTCCTCACAGGAAGTGATTTACTGTCAAACACATTCCAACAGCCAACCCCAACTACGCACACTGATCCATCCCAACAGATCCCCACGCTTTTATTCTTTTTCCCATTTTCTCGCCTTCTTCTTTCATGGTGGAACATCATGGCCTTTTTTCTTCATCAGGGCATCTGGTCTGGTCTCTCCGGGGCTCTGAGGATTTATTTGTTGTTCCGTTGTGTGTTTGTCCCCGTGATTGTATGTAGGTGCTTTTGTTTGTGTGTTCTTGGGTTTTGTTTGTTCTGACATTGATTGCACTGATTAGATGTTGAGAAGAACTAGGGAAATTATGCATCTCACAAACACATCATTTTCAAATTTTAGTTAAAGCTGTAAGCAGCACTGGACAGGCCCTCGCACCACCGTCTCCAGGCCGGGGACTCTGATCAAATGTGAGATTTGGGTTAGATTGATTTTTCACCATAACACAGGAAGTTGCTCTGACTTCTGTGTACATTGTTCAAAGTTCAACATGTCGTCAGGGAAACACCATTTGACGAAAGGTCACTATCATCACAACACAGCATCATCCCGTTAGGAGGATCACGTCAAAGTCTAAAACTATGGCTGAATATTGTCACGGAGATGTGCTCAGGGGGAGACTCTTATCTTATTGGCTCATTTATACTTAAGTTATAGCAACTTCGTGTTTCATGGTGAGACCTCAAAACTCGACTCCACGCCAAGGCCACGCCCTTCAACAATAGTTAAATCTTTTGATAACTTTTCATCACATGGTAGTCTAGATGGGACACCAGTTTTGACACGGTTATGATGAATTCAGCAGGAAGAGTTTGTTAAAATACAACGTGTGGAAATCACCAATATCGACCACGAAATTCAAAATAGCTGACTTCCTGTTGGGTTTAGGCGATGGGTCCAAGAGACTTTTTTGTGCATCTTGCCATTTAGTTGCCATTGCTGAAAACTATATCACATGTAAATTTTCACCACACCTGACGCATGTGCCAAACTTGGTGAGTTTTTGAGTATCAACTCGACTATATTTGCTTTTTTAAAAGTTTCCATTTGTGATAGTACCTGGTACTTTTTTGGTATCAATGAGGCTCCAAGCCAGCTGAGCTCAAACTAAATGGTGACATGAAAACACTGCAGATCACTGATTGGTCATGTGACATGGGAGACACGCTGCAGCCGGGTCAGAGTACCATGATCTGGGCACAGAGCAAGGCTGCTCATGCTGCAGACCCCGGACTTCAACAGCAGCCAGGACACAGTGAGGCCTCTGGGACTCGCACCACAGCCAGCTCCTGGGCCGAGTGTTTTGGCTGGGAGGTGGGACACACTAACTAACTAACAGCTAACATTAGCCACACAGGTGACAGTGATGTCACACATGTAATATGAAGTGATAAAAAAATAAAATAAATAAATAAAAACATTAAGTCAATGTGTCTTTTCACTGTTTTCTCCATTTTTTTTGTCTGAAAAGTGGATTTTTTTAAATGCAACCAACCAACATTCAAGTGCTGGTAAAAAAAAAAAAAAAAAAAAAAAAAAAGAATGAATGAAGCGCAAACAAAACAGATTTGTGTGTCTGAAACTAAAAGATCTATTCTTTCTTTTGATATATTTCATGTTAACATATTCATAAAACTGAATTTCTGTGGGTGTTGAAATATCAGTGATTTTTTTTGTCTGGTACCTTTTTAAAAAACTCTGGCAGGGAAAGAGTAAATGTTATTTTTGACAGTTATTCATATTTTATATAGTCCAGTACTGTACAGATATACCATCTGGTTCCTTCATTTTATCCAGGCTGAGTAAAGTGCAAAGAGGAAACAGTTTCTCCAGCTGCTCTCAGGTCTTTGAACAACTTCCTCCTTTGAGGTGAGTTATTGCTCTGTAATGTGTCATTGTAATTTTGTTTTTGTTAAACTGGATTTAATAAAAAATTCTATAGGTGTAGATGTGTGTTGATTGATTCCCAGCTCTAAACAGTACCCGTTTAAGTTTGCCAACACATGTAGAAATAATGCATCACACCACAGTGTTCTGGTATTTTCTCTTCTAATTGTTCCAGGTGGTCAAAACTTTTTTTCTTTCCTCTCAGTAACTTCCCCCTCCAAATGTCCTCACTGTAACTCATTCTCTCTCTCTCTCTTTTTTCTTCCATCTCTTTGTCCCAACATGTTTTCCTCCTCTGCTTCCTCCTCCTCTTCCTCCTCTTCCCTCCTGTCTCTGCATCCGAGTCGGAAACATCCTGTTCACGGCTCCGTATTGACAAAGACACAGCTGGTCGGGGTCTGCATGTGGGCCGGCTGCTCCAGCTTTATTTATGCCTCTCCTGGTTAGGCAGCGGCGCTCCGGAGCAGATGGCCGCAGCGTTCAATTGGACTCGGCCTTTTGTACCCCTGTAATTGGTACTTGGAACCAAGTGCCTCATTAATTATGCAAAAGGGACTGTTTTAATGCATGGTGAGCCGCTCTTACTGAAGTGTAATACTAATCAAGTGAGTGCTTTGCTGCATTATGCATTAGAGAATTTGATTTATTTTAATTGTGGGCTTGTAACCGGATGGTTTCGGGTTTGAATCCCCGGACAAAGGAAGGTGGGGAAACATGAACGAGGAACGTAGCTTGTTCCTCATCAGCCGCCCTTGTAGTACCCTTGAGAAAAGTGCTTTAGGATGTTTCCACATGAGAGGCTGGAACCGATGTAGGGCTGAAAGCTGTTTTTGAACAGTCCAGAAAAGTGGACTGGGATCCAATGAAAACACAAATCTGCGGTTCTGTATAGAACTGTGAAGTGTGGTGCCGTCTGCAGCAGGTGTTCAAGCAATTTATCCCATAATCTTCTCATAAATGTTCTCCTGTTGTTACATCATGATTTAGGGAACTGTACACTCTTAGAAATAAAGATGCTGAATTGTCCCCATAGGAGAACCTTTTTATTGGTTCCTGTTAGAACTTGTTTTTAAATAAAGGTTTCACTTCAAACTCTTCCAAAGAGATCTACCTAGAACTGAACATAAAGGGTATACCTAGAACCATCTGTGAAAGATAACACCCAAAACCCTCTCTGGAGGTTCTATCTGGAACCTTTACACCAGGGTGCCAAAAAGAACCCACCCAGGGGATCTACTGATTTTTTTTTTTTTTTTTTTTTTAATATTCCATGTAGAACTCACCTAGGGGTTTGTGCAGAAAACTTTTTTTTTATTTTCCAAGGTTTTATCTAGAACACAGAGGCGGTTCTACCGATAACCCTTTTATATTATGGCACAAAAAAACAAAACCTTGATGAAAGAGTTCTCCAAAGATTTCAACAATCCTTGAGGAACTCTTTCCTCTAAAAGGATTCTCTGGATGAAAAGAGGAATGGAACCATTAGTCTCACATAGAACCCTTGACAAACCCTTTTTTCAAAGACAGGGTCTCCAGAACCAAATGGTTCTTGGTATCTCTTCAGAAAGAGCCCTTTTGGAACCCGTGTTTCTAAGAGTCTAGAGTTTTTGCAGCATCCTGTAATGATTTCTCCGTCTTGAGCAGAGGTTTATGATCTTTAGCTGTTTTTGGTGATAAACTCACCTTCAGGTACTCGAGGAGCAAAGTGTCAAACTGGGAGCAGCTTCAGTGGATCATAAAAGCACCTCAACATAACTGATGCTCACAATAAAATAACCAAAGGTCAAATTTAAAGTCGTGCGTCTGTGCTTACTTCAAGCACAAAAACTGACTTAGTTCATACGGTGCAATACACAAAAACACCCTGTGGTTTGGAAGAAAAAAATCCTGCGCATGGAAGCAATTTTGCGAAGGTGATAACTGCCTCTGAAGTGATCTTAAGGTCAGAACCAGCTAATCAGCTCGAGAGTGAAAATACCTCCAAACCCTCAACTGCTCCAGTGGAGCTGCTAAACACAAGTAAACTAAAGTCTGCGGCTGCACTGAGAAACTCTGATTGTGTGTTTTTGTGTGCATGTGACAAAGGTTTTGCAGGAAAATAACCAATTTACTTCTAATATAGATATTTTTGCAGATTAAACACACTGTACTGTCTTTAACATGTACATATCGTACACTGTCACTGTCAGGATAAATCCTGCTGGTCTTCATTTCCAGCATCTTGACATATAATTTCCTGTATCCACTAATCTGACAGCATCCAATCAAATTGCAGGAGAGAACCTTGAAGAACTAACATTACGTTTAACTAATACAGAAGATAATTTTGTTTACATACAAAAACTGCACATTGGACAAAATACTAACTGCAGCATGCAACACGGGCAGGATGAAAAATTAGACAGAGAAAACAAATTTCCATCTTTGTTCGATATTTGAAGTTGCACAAAGAACATTAAGTCAAGGCTCTGTTGATAAACTGTAGCTAAACTCTCAAACCACTTTTTTCAGCTGAAAACCAACATATAGACAAATCCGGCGAAGTACCTGAAGTTAACAGCACGAGCCGACCGAAGTTTACAAAAAAGTAAGTGTAAAAGTAAAAAACTGTAATGTTACTTTTTACAACAATGTCTAGGCAGTCGTGAAGGACCTGTGCAGTTCAGCTGCTCCAACAGTCGAATCAAACTACAACTTTACAAAGAAAAAAAAAACGGAATGTAAAATCCACAAAGTTTTACTTGATGAAGAGAGCTGCTGTCTGACAGCAGAGACTCTACAGAGATTCACTGAGCGTTCAGAGGACCAGCATGTGTCAGAGTGGATCAAAAATATTAACAGAAAGAAACTTTATTCATGAAAATTATGAATAGCTGATCAAAAATGTGAATTCATATATATATTTTAATATATATTACGCAGTACCTCATCACTTAAATGTGGCAGAGGTGGTCCGTTTCTTCTCTTCTCCATCATCCATTTCTGGCTGCTGTCACAACCAACATCTAACTACTGTGTAACAGTTGAAGAACATTAACATCACCATCCTAAAAGGAACCTTCATCAGTTACTGAGGGCTGCTGTTTAACGTCGTCAAACCAATTATCCATCTGTCACTGTCAGCAAGTAACAGCAGACATGGTGACTCGAATGGAACCCCAGATCCGCACGTTCTCATGAGAGGGAACATTTTGGCTGAAAAACTTGCAAGAGTCTTGTAAATTTGGAGTTTGCTTCTAGACCCAACCTGCAGTCATCGAGAGTGACGGACAGGATGTGCCACTGCAGTAATGGCGCCGCTACAAGATGGCGGAACACAAAAGTGGTCGCTGGATTCATCTATGTGGCCATTTTAGTGCTGCTGATTGATCCAGGCCCCGATCTTGACATTTTGGTGCAAAGAATTTGAATTCTACATATTGCTTTACAAATATTCACACTGATCGCCCACAACTGGCTGTACGCTGGCTGTGGCACTTGAATTTTGCACTGGCTAATCTGGTGGCTGGTGATGTAAATGGTGGCAGCTTTCATTACCGACCAAACCCTTCTGGATGTCCACCCGACTGATGTGCATAAACAAAAACAAGGTTTTATTCAGAGTTGGGTGGTCCACCTCTCCCAGCCTCTGCACCCATTTTCAAACACTGATGGAGACGCATCAATCACAACAACCTGGACTGAAGAATGAACTGATTAGATTTTGCTCATCAAAGTCACTGTTACCTGAAGTCCATCCGTCCCATTCTTGTGAACACGATTTCTCAGGAATGCCCGGAGGGAATTTCATTAAATTTGGCACAAACTAATTAATTGATTAGATTTGGGAGTGTGGGGGTCAAAGGTGACTGTGACCTCACAAGTGATAAAAAACACAGACATTAATGTAAAGCGGAACTTGTCTGGTTGGTGGAGGCAAACAACCAAGAGGCAGTGATTTTAGTTATATACATTGTTGGTTATTGCTGCTTTTATACACATATTTACAGCTATTTTTTCCACATTTTTGTGTACATAACAGTCAAGTCTATTTTTTATTTGTTTAGTTTTGTTGTGGTTCTTGGTTGTGGGTTCTGTTCCTGTCTAAGTAGCGATGGAAAACCTGGAGTCCTTGTTTGTGTTCACACACTGGGCCAGTGAAGTAGATTCTGATTCTGAAAACAGCAGGTACGTTGACTTAACCTTCCCTGCATGAGTGAAGTGAAAAAAACAACATCAAAGTCAAAAACACAGAGGCAGTTCATGAAAGTCAAATCCTGCCTTCTATTTCAACTTAAATCCATATTCTCGCTTCGTAACCTGCAGCCATTTTCCTATACAATACATCTGCTGGTTGTCACAACAGCCGGCCGTCCAGTTTCTACATGTGCGTTTGATATGGCGGCCGATTTGGTCGGTATGTAAACGCTTGTCACTGGTGGTTCGAGGGGGTACGACCACAATTCAGACCACTGCTGCTTGAGGCAGAAACATTACACCCCCAGCCTGCAGATTCACTCGACCGGAGCTACCAGGTCTGCGCAGTTGGCGGTGTCGGGCGGTCGTCTCCTGAGGTTCGGCTGGTATTTCAACTCTGTGTTAATCTGTGGTAATTAGAAGGATCCATCTGGGCTGCAGCGAGCCAGTGGAGTGTGCCATACACATGTTCACGCATGAAGTACCCGCTCACTGAGAGCCAAGCGTCAGAGTGGCTTTATAATCACATCAGGAGAACACAGGCTTACAATACGTGGTGTAGGGTGGCACAGTGCCTATAAATTCATTTAGGGATAAAAACAAATGGCATTCAAGGTTGTTCCTGTGTGTTCCATGTGTTCTGCGCAGGATGCATGCAGATTATATCGTGCATAATTTACAGTTCATGATTTGGTGGATTGTAAACTTTATAATAGTCATGTTAGTGTGATTTAATAGTGTAATTTATTGCAAACCCCAAACCCAAAAGGTTGGGTGTAAAATGTGAATAAACATTTCAACCTCTATTCAACTAGAGAATACAGTACAAAGACGAGATATTTAACTGTATTGTTTTTAGTAAATAGACACTCATTCTGAATTTAATGCCTGCAACATGTTCCAGTTGCAAAAAAGCATGTTTTCCATTATGCTGCATCAGCTTTTCTCTTAACAACACTCAGTTAGCGTTTGGGAACTAAGGACACTAATTGCTTAAGTTTTAAAAGTGAAATTCTTTCAGGTTCTTGCTTGATATACAACTTCAGGTGTTCAACAGTCCTGGGTCATTTTTTTTGTGCTTCATTATGCAGGAAGTCTCTTTGCATTGTCTAGTGTCTCATGAACGTGCACTCAGGTACACACAGGTGGATCATTTACACAGGAAACATTTGCTGAATCTGACATGACATGTTCGTATGAACCCTTTGTACAAAAAAAGTAAAAGAAATTTATGACATGCAAGAACATTTTTGTAATCTTGCGCCCAGTGTCTGGATGGCAGCGCATGTTGCTCCAAAACCTCACAAAAAACAAAGGTTACCAGTTTGAACGTTAAACATCTTGTCTTTGTACTGCAATCAATTGAATAAAACTTGAAAATGATCAGTAAATCATAGCATTCTTTTTTTATTTATGTTTCACACAATGTCCCAACTTTTTTTGGAATTAGGGTCACATGATTTAACATTCTCTGACATCGTTTTGTCTGAAATATAATTTTCAATCAGGATTAAGTAAAAAGCAGTGATTTGATTAGTTGATGAAATTCAAATCCTCTCAGATGCTCTCACAGCCTCCATCATGTATCCGTCACGTTGACTTCTATTAATGATTAAAATGTCAACATAACTGCATGATCCATCTTATCACATTAACATATAATGTTTTACTGTAACATCACACTGCATTGATCGTGTGTTCATTGCAGTTTAAGTGTATACTTACTGTATATGGATCAGGTGTGTGTTGTGTGGTGTGTGTGTGTGGTGGCGAGGAGGAGGTGGTGGTGGTGGTGGGGTAGGTTGGGGGGATTCATTGGAGCGTGACCTTGTTAAGGTGTGTGCCAGCGCTCACCTCATGTGTTTAATGTAACATATGAGGCCCAATTAGATAAGTGCAGGCGCCAACGTGAAAGGCGGCGTTTAGCACACTGAGCTCTGCCTCGAGAAAAAACATTGTTAACTTTAAAGACTGCGTGTGGTTCCATCGCTTCAGGGTTCCTTTACATCTAGAAGAGCTGTTTTATTATGAGCGGGTCCCTGTTTCCTTTAAGTGGGTGACACGATACACAATCGTGTTGCAAAACTCCTCTGATCAACAGGTGGCTGTAATGCTGAAATACTGGGAGGCTGGAGAGCTACTCTGAGTAGATCTGTAATCTGGCTCTGTATTCTGATATTAATGTAAGTTACATCAATAGATCTGTCCAATCAGTTTCACAACGCAGACTATGAATTTCCATGTACACAGTTGTGAGACCAGATATAGAAATTATAGGAAATATAAATAGTATATTCTGTATTCCTTCACACTTAAATGCATTAAATAAACTGACCTCATATTATACTGAGTCCCAGTTTGAACAGCAGGAATGTTCATATGAGCGTCTCACTATAGGCGGAGAAATACCGTCTGTGAATTAAAACCACACTCACTAAGTTAGATGCAACATTAAGATGTTGTCATGGCAACAACACTGGTTCCAGCGCCACAAATTAGTCTTATTTCTGGACCCCAGGTACGGTCACGACGATGATGCAACATGTGTGAGTCAAGCTTCCGTTTCTTGTAGCACCTCATCGTGGTTAGTTTATGATTTTATCTAATGGCCGAGACTGTTTGAAGCCATATCGAGCTCGTAATCTCTCTGGGTCACTGTGAACTGATATTTTACAGACCTGCACGTCAATTCCTTGTGGTCCAAAAACAATTTTGCACTGATTTCCATCGACAAAACAATTTCTTGGCCGGATTTTCTCAGCCTTCATCAGGCGAGAGTATTCTCTGGGAATTTTCTTAAACAATAAAACATTTTCTGCCTCATTTACATTTTTCATATTTACAAAATGGACCACTACTGCACACTCCGATTCACCGAAATTTGCATGAAAATACAAAGATGGGTAAACTCCAGCTCTCTGTCTGCAGCTCTCTCCTCGCTCATTCTTTCTGTCTGTGTGTGATTGCAGGCAGTGACTCATCCCTGTGTCTGCCGTGAGCCCCGCTCTGCTCAGCACACACACACAGGGACAATTATAGCTGTGGATCAGGTATGATCATGTCTTCATTGTGCAGAATTGTAACTTTTTGAGTCTCTCTGACAAAGACAGAAAATGGGATGTTAGTATCATATCTTTGAATAAAGCTGTCTCTCTTCTTCTCTTCTCTTCTCTTCTTTTCTTTTTTTTTCCTCCCTCTGGTGGGCTGACAAACGTGTCCATTTCACCTGGTCCCAGTCTGTGTAATAACAAGGTTTTGTCATTCTTAGTCAGATGAAACACAAAAATCTCTAATGATGATTACTGTAATTGCCGCTCAATTTGTCTGCCTCCACCTCCCCTATCACCCCCAAAGCTCCCCTCCTCCTCCTCCTCCTCCTCCTCCTGAGTCTCAGTATCTGCCATCAGCAGACCTTTCCTGAGTTTTCTCATGCAATTACACGGAGCAGCATGTTATTGGTTTCCATGGTGAGTTTCTAAGATAAACATCAAAGTATGTGATAGAAGAGTGGCTTATTGATTTAAGAGATCTCGGGGTTGCTCTCATAATGTGTCCACATTTGACCCCTGACCCGTCTTTATATTCTTTGACAACACAGCAGAATGGTTGTGATTGTGGTTGAACTGAGGAGACTGCGGCTCTTCCTCATCGCTTCGTCATCCTTCCGCCCCCTCAGTTCACAGTCTCCCTCTTCCTCAGAGCTCGCCGACATGAAACAGTCCCGCGTGCATTCATGTTGATGACATATGAATTTTTCTGCACATGAAGGGGATATTTTGGCAGATGCCTGGAAATTTACAGCTCAGGTTGAAAGATTTATGGTTGCACGTTGACTGCACAGCTCTCACTTTATTTGACTGGTCCTGTATTGCATAAAAAAGTTGCTTTAAGTAAGATTTATTTACACAGAACTTTTCAAACTAAAAGTTACAAAGTGCTACACAATTTAAACCTGTGTATTTTTGGGTTCTGGGCTTTATTTTTGTGGTTTTCAGCCATGATTGCTATTGGCTATCCACTCACCACCAGTAATTTCTGATGAGATCTGACAACATCGCTACAACAAAGTCTAACAATGCAAGAAACAGAAGCAGTCAAACTGTCAGAGTGGTTGTAAATAAACCAACAGATTATCCAGATGTTTGTTTATTGGACCTTTATTTAACCAAGAAAGCCCTGCTGAGATCAAGAATGTCTTTTTCATGGGAGACGTGGGCAAGAAAGTCAGCAGCAAAAACACAAAGATGATCTGAAACCTCCTTCCTCACAAACTCTTCATTGTGCAGGAAAACTTTGTGCAATCTGTGCAAACAGTTTGGGAAATCATTTTACTGTCTGCTTTCTTTTATCTTTTGAACGATGTCTAAAAATCTCTGCCTGATTTAGTGATGTTGGTGTTTTCCCAGAAAACAGCAATTAACTTGGTGACTGCTGTGCGATTAAACTATGAAATGAACTGTGAAATTGAATTTTTTTGCAAATTTCAAGCACAGAGTATCAACAGACAGTTAAAGCTGCATAACACTACAAAAGAGAATTACAATACAATACTAATGAAAAACAATTGAAAATGTCAAAAAAAAAAAAAGGAAAAAGTCTTGATGTTTTTCAAAAATGATAATTAAAGTGAATAGTTGAACTATTTAAAATTTAGGGGCAATATTTCCCTTCGTACCAAACCAAGCCTTCATCTAGTAGACATCAGCTGTGTTTCCATCCAAATGTAAATCTATTAAGAATCAGTTCGTCAAGATAAGCAGGAGGAAAACCAAAATTATACCATTGCAGAAGAAGTAGTCTGACTCACTGGATGCACACTGCTGCCTGTCCCGCCATTGGTCGTTTGCTCCAAGCAGCACCGCGGCATCCACGTCTATGTTTTCAAAGTCTCTGGGAAACAGCAAAAAAAACCTCCAAGCTGCAACTTACGCGCTAAAAACGGCAAATTAGCACCTGGGATGTTAACAGTACGAACGTAAACAAGCTAACAGCTGTTAGCAGAGCTCGTCTCTCGACGTGCAAACGTTCCACCTAAACAAGTTCCCCCTTGAAACTATTTTGCAGCGGCACCGTCGCTGCATCCTGGACTTAGCTCCGCCCAAGATGTTTGTGATTGGTTTAAAGAAATGCAAACAAGGCAGGGCATTTGTTTACCCTATAGCAGAATGTAAATGTGTGAAGCCAGACTTTTCTGCAGCACTGAGAGCTGTGGAGAGACATCTGGCTTTGTGAGACTACAGAAGAAGAAGGAGCAAGATGATTAATTAAAAGAGCACCAGTTAAACCTCAAATATCAAAAAAACTGTTTTTCCTGCTTTGCAGTTTCCATCAAACTTTTCTAAGACGATACTTCAAAATGCACATAAAAATGCTTTGATGGTAGAAGCGAGTTGTTTCCTCCTGACCCCTCCTCCCTAGACTTGGGGAGGCTTAGGCAGGCAGCAGGAACAGTACAGGAACAGTACAGGAACAGTGCAGGAACAGTGCAGGAACAGTACAGGAACAGTGCAGGAACACTGCAGGAGCAACATTGACAACGGGTCCTGCACTGTAAGTTGATCAGTTGTTAATTGCCTGTCAATGTAAAGCTAAGCATGTTATCCTGAAAACAAAAAATCCACTGCTTGGATTCAGTTCAGTTCAATCTAAAACATCTACTCTTTCTAAAAGACTATTAATGATTTATCACGACTCATTTGACGAACATTCAGCATAAATTTGAAGTCTAATTCACATGAAACAGGCACCAAAATTGTAAAGGAGGACGCTGCAGCTGTCACGTTGTTGTCAGAGAATTTCAATTTAGCATGTTTCCTAAATCTCAGATGACATGTCATGGTCATGTTATGATTTATTACACTGAATATAAAACAGATTTCTCCTTTTAAATGAAAATGTGTCAGCCCAGACCACTTTTCTGAAGAAGCCTCTTGATGACTTCATGGTGTGCTGTGACAAAGTGCACGACCCCTGAACGTTTCTGTGTTTTCCATACAGCTCCTCTGTAATCTACAGACTGTAACCACATCCCTCACAGAGGCCGCTCGTTGCACTCGCCGGTCACAGTGAAAATCCCCCCGTGTGTTTTGCACACAGGGAGGCCGCAGTCCAGATTTTCTCGGACAAACCGACCTCTTCATGCTGCATCTCTCCCGCTCTCTCACGCTGTCATAGCGCCTTTTCATCACTCTGTGTTTGTGATCAGAGTGGCGCTCACCACCACTCTGTGGCGGGCTGATGTGGTTTCAGCCCCCAGACATCCTCTCAGGGAGCGAGGGCCCTGTCCTGTCATGTGATTTCCAGGCCCTGTCTGCAGGCAGCGTGGGCGTCGGCAGAGGAAAGGAAGAAAAGGGTGCAACTGGGTTAACTCATGCAACCCGTGGGTCGGCTGTGGTTGAAGGCTTTTGCGAAGAAAGGTTGTTAAATTGGAGATTTTTCACACTTGTCTGCCAAACACCACCAACTCATGCCTGACCTCCACTCCCACCGCCGCTCCCCGTCTCTGTACCTTCTACTCTGATGGTGGGGAAACACGACCTTTAGTGTAATTATCCTGACTGCATCTCCCTCATTAGACTCCTGCGGTGGAGCCCATAAACAGCTGCAGTGTGGAGCCCCCAGTGAGCCACACAGAGTACACCCCGGACTCCTCACCCACGCAAAACCTAAATACGCATCGCAGAGCTGCTGGCCAAACCTACTACCATCCAGTTATGAGCACAGGTTTGCAAAAAAAAAACTGCTTTCACATCAGATTCAGAGCGGGCAGTGAACCACGACTTCATTATTATACCCAACAATCCTGGCAGGAGGACAATAAGCATTTTATTCTTTCACATCCACGGCTACATCCCCACCTTCTGAGCCTCAAACCAGTGAAAAGTTTAGTTTTTTATGTTCAGTATACTACATGGTCCAAATCAGGGCGGGGCTAAGTGGAGCTCCTGTGAAGGAGATGGGCTCCCCTGAAACTCTAAAACATAATGTTCCTGAGATAAATTATGCTGTGTGTCTGTATGTTGCGTGTTTATTCGCTAATTTCCGAGCGTTTACCTTCAGTAATACTGTGTGCGCTGTGTTGGTTGTGTGCACCATCGGGGCAGTCGCACTGTCTGTGGTTCTGACATGGAGCAGACAGACAGACAGACAACAACATGTTACCTACCTCATTTCCTGTTTGCTTTTCGTGGTTGTAAATAAAACTTTTGGCTCTAAACCCTTTTTTCCTGGATTATAACAATCCTCAGACAGAAGGTAAATGACAGGGAAGTAGAGGGACAGTCAGTGAGGAGAGAGTGTGTGTGAGCCGTTTCTACTATGAACCCTTCTGTAAAGTCCTCTCATGTAAAAACAAACATGAAGCAGAAAAACGCTGCCTCTGCCCCCTGCTGATTTTCTGACTTTGTGTCTTGTTTCATTCTCAGCAACATCTCAAAGAATTTATTAATCTGTTACCTGTTGACATTTTTTCATTTTTCCATCTACATAAATATTTGAGAAAACCATTTGTTTTTGTTTATTCCAAAAATGCATGGTCACTGTATGTGTTTTCTCAGTATTTAGTATTCACAACACAGTCTGGAGATCTTTTCTTGTGCATACACATGCTTTATGTCTCCAAACACCACTGCTAGAGAACAGTGGAGCAGTACCTCGGCACACTTGTGTTTGTGTTCATGTAGTGACGCTGATGTATGGTTTGTTTACTCCAGATCACGGAGCAGCTTGAAGCGGGTCACCTGCAGGCTCAATCGGTGAGTCTGATTGAACTTCGGCTTTGTTCAAAGCCCCTCAGGTTCGCTACATCCCTCATTTTCATAATCGCTAGACATTTTGATTGTGGAGAGTCAGTGTGTTTGACCATAAGTGCAACAGACTGAATCCATTAATAAAAAGTCAATGAGCATGGTCAATAAGGCAATTTAGACAAATACATGAATCAACAATAACGTATTAAAGCTCCTGCCAGTAAGTGGGACCAGGGGGGGATGGCGTTTTGCTGCGCGTTGTGAAAAATCTAATGCAATTATGATCAGAATAATGCCTGGTATTGACCGGTGTGAGAGGCCATGAGGTGCAGGGGTGGGACTGCTCTGGGGATGACCCCTTCCCACTTCATGATTGATTGGGTGTGTCGGAGCAATTCCAGCCCAAATGACTCAGGGCGGGTCTGTGTGTCGAGCTGCGTCCAGGCTGGGCTCACGTTATTAACTTACCCAGGAAGAGGGCACCGTAAATAGCCTGCAGTGGAGCCTCGCTGGGGGACACTGCAGAAATAAAGAGGGGAAAAGCAGCCCCGCTAAACTCAATTTGTAATTCAATCCAGGGTGCTGCCATCGATCGAGATCTGCTGCTGCAACAGCAGCCAACCTGCAGCTGGGCGATGGATTAAAGCGCGTACTAACTCATCATCCTCACCCCGCTGCTGCCCTCTGAGACAATTCCATCTGGGGAGCAGTGCCTCTACTGTACATTATCGCCTTTTTGTCTTTGTTGAACAAACAATATTCCACAAATACATTCATCCTGCAGGCTTGAGAACAAGTTATCAGTTTCAAAGACTGCAAAAAATAAAGTGGCGTCGTTCTCCATGTTTCTGCGAAGTTCTTCTTTCATCAGTGAGAGGTCTCCATAGTAACCATCACATCCATGAAGAACTCACCTGTTTGTGAACTCTGTAACTCCAAACAAGGTCAAAAATTCCATGATATGGTATAATCTCAATAACAAAAAATTAAGCATAGAGATACAGTATATTTAAGTGATCACTTCACCCTACTGTAAAAAAAAAAAAAAAGAAAAAAGTTGAGAAAACTTGATTATGGTCATTTCAAGGCAACTGACTGAATTTTTGAGTTTCAAGTCAAACTCAAGCTCTTCTCTTTTGAAATAAACTACAAAAACTTACCTATAATCTACCTAGAATCATTTGACTTTCATTTACTTTCCTTTACTTTCCTTCTTTAGATAAACTTGAATCTTTGAGTTTTAGAGACCGCCAAAAAATGTATTTCAAAAATGATTCACAGTGAGCTGTGATCACAAATTTTTATTTGGGTGTTTGGCAGGGAAAGAGTTAATATTTTCAATTGCAAACATTTAATTTTCAGTCTTTTTTTAATAAAGTTATCAGCCAGCGCCAGCATTCTTGACTAAATTCACTGATTTTGAACACCCACAGAATATTCAGTTATATTTGTTCAAGCTTCATTCATTCTTTTTTTTATAAGCACTTGAATGTTGGTTGGTTGCATCAGAAAAAACACTTTTCAGACAAAAAAAAAAAAAAGAAAAAAGAAAAAGGAGAAAACGGCATTTTTGTGAAAGAGATATTTTTAAGCAGAATATCAACTTCACATTTTTATTTTTGTTTCACTGTCAGTGACTAACGTTAGGGGTGTGTGTCCTGCCCCCCTCCACCCAAAACTCACTCTGACCCTTGGGGCTGGAGTGCTCTCTGCCCCGGCTGCGGTGTGAGTCCCAGGTGCTGCAGTGTGAGCAGCCCTGCTGTGTCCAGGCTGCTGTGGAGGTTCGGGGGCTGCAGCACGAGTCGCCCCGCTCTGCGCTGTGTGTGTGGCCTCTGTGGCCGGTCATGGTGCTCTCTGACCTGACCCATCTGCTGCTAAGCCCTGATGTTTTCATTCTAGATACACCAGATCCTCCTAAATCTGACTCACTGGACCTTGAATATATAATAGTATATTCAAGCGTTCGGTGCCTTGCTCAAGGACACCTTGGCAGTGCCCCGTAGGTGAACTGGCACCACTGCAGCTGCCAGTCCACACTCTGTACTAACTGTTCTGTGCTGGACTTGAACCCGTGACCCTCCGGTTCCCAAGCCATCTAATGTTGTCTCATTAACAATCTGTTCAGTGTAAATATGATGGTTGGGCTCTCTGTGACCCCCCGGCCAGTGTTTCTCTGAGGCCCTAACCACTGAGGTTAAGTATGCTGCTTTTGTCAGCGAATAATACGATGTCACGGCACGGAGGCGCTCCCCATTCACCTCCGCCGCGTTTGATCTGAGCTCGGCGCTTGAGAGACGATACTTGTGTTAACTACCAGCTGTCAGCCGGGACCAGTAGCAGCCCTCCACACCAGGGAGCAGATTTACATCAGTCACGGATAAAGAGTTGTAGTTACGCTCCCATCTACACCTTCTGCTGCTCCACATGTGAATGTGATTCCAGAAAAGTTGAAGCAAATGAGCGTGGGAGGTGGGTTTGATGGATGCCTCTGTCTCCGTCAGATGGGTGGTACCGACAACTCCCTGTAAAATAAACTTTATGTCTCTCTGCTCTGGCACTGACAGCATTAGAACACTGTTTGTGACAAAAGTCGGCTCTGTGTAAGCAGGGTAAGATAAACTACACATCAGCCTGATTGGGCTCTGCAGACACACTTTGGTTGAACTGTTTGCCATATGGAGCATTGAAAGGCTTTTACATTTATACGCTCTGCCATGGTTGTAAGGGTGAGAGGCGAAAGGGAAAATGCACGGCAGCTTTCTTGTGAAGTGATATGCAGAATTCCCCTACAGCAGTTTTATTAGTTGCCTGTTTTGCTTGCAAAATCCTATATAACGCTCGGAGTACACTGCGGTTTCTTTTAGTTTTATTATCGCACCCTTTAATCTGCTACTTAGATTTTTTAAAATTTCATTCTCATAAATTCAGCAGCCCTCTTAAGGGTTAACATTTCATTGGCTGATTTTGTTTAAATGGTGATACATGATTGGCTGACCTAATGGAAGCTGTCATGCTCTCACTGACCCCACGCAAACTCCTTCATCTTATTTCCCTCGATAGATAAGCAAGAACAGAGTCAATTGTTGCAGTGAGATGTCAGTGAAAGACAATCCTACCACTCTGAACGTACTGTAATGGACTTCTCTGCCTCCCCCATGATCTCTCTTTTCTGTGCGTCTCCCTACATGTAGTCCGTGTATTTTGTTCTGCAATATCGTATGAACTCTCAGGTTTTTATCGGTTCCATGTGTTTTCATGCCCGGTCGGGGACTAGGAGGGAATGAATTGATCCTTAAAGAAACAGCCTGCTTCAATTCTCCGCATCGGTTTAAGCAATCAGCACCCCTGCTGCTCCCACTCGCTCTCATGATAGTCTCACTAGAGTTTCACTAATATCTCCAGGAATGCATGCAAGCACACACACACACACACACACACACACACACACACACACACACACACACACACACAAACCTATCTGTACCTTCATCTCTCTGTCTGTTACATACAGGCTCCTGCATCACCCACACAGCTAATACTCACAGTATGTGAAAGACTGATTTGATTTAATTTGATGTATTTATTTCAAACATTAAAAAAAAAAAAAAAAAATGTGTAAAACTGAAAAAAACAAAAACAAATAATGAACAGACTTTCAATGAGCAACATAAAATGAACATTTCATGTCCCAAATGGAGCAAGAAGAAGCAACATATTTGTCTAGTCCTACCCCCATTCTTTACTAATCAGTAATCAATTACATAAACCAACTCTCCTCCCCAGCATCCATCCCCATAATTACACCACTGTTTTCATCCTCTTCATACCTAATCAACAACAGTCCATAATCAAGAATGTTAAAAGAGAAAACTCTTAACAAGCTTTACACCCCCTTTCTTTATTTTGGACCTCATAATAATAATTTCTTTGTACTTCATTTTAAACTGTCTGGACTGAGGGAAGACATCGCTGAAAGTACAAATACCAGTCCACAAAATCACCCCACAAATTGATGCACATACTTTTAAGATTAGCGCAAAATTTAATTTCCTTCCTAAGTTATAACCTCCCTGTCTGTCCAAACACATTTTTGTATGTTTTGTATATAATTTGTCAGTTCCTCCAAGATTTTTTGGGGGGATTGTTGCGGCTTAAATTGCCTGATTTCATGGCAGCATTTTTTGCAATGAAACTGCATATGAAAGTTTGGGGGGCGAACAGCTTTCTTTCACAAAGAAGCAGAATCTTTTTGGAGCTCAGACTCAATCAAAACAGCACAAAATTATAAAATTAAAGCACACAGAACATTGGTAAATGTCAATAAACATGACAAATGTGTTCTTTTCAGCACAGATGACAAAATTTAAAAATAGTGAATAATAAAACAAAACATTGAGTCGGTTCACTGAGACGTACATGTATGATGCAAGAAGCAACAATGATTGGTCAAATTTATGGAAAAGTTATGGAATTTGGACAAAATTGCACAGTTGCACAAAATTCACAGGGATTGGTTGAATTTCCATAATCTGTTGCGATCACAACATCGCAACTTCCTGGAGGGACTGATTTGTCTTCTTCTTCTATATTTGTCTACTGCTTATTTAAAGTCAGTTTGCAGAGACAGCAGTTCCAGCAGAGATCCCTTTTCCCCGGCCACTCTGACCAGCTCTGACTGGGGGATCCTGAGGTGTTCCCAGGACAGTGTAGAGATATCCACCTAGTCCTCGGTCTGCCCTGTGGTCTCTCAGCTGGATGTGCCTCGAACGCCTCTACAGGGGAGCTTCCAGGTGGCATCCTTTTGAGATACCCGAACCACCCTTCTAAAGAAGTCAGTCAGTCAATCAGGGAGATGCCAGCGCCCCTCCTGAGAAAAACCCATTTTGGCTGCTTGTTTCTGCGCTCTGTCGCTTGACCCACCCTTCACGACCATAGATGAGGAGCAGGAACGATAGGAAGGCGTGACGAAAAGAGAGCTGAGCCAGAAGGCAAAGCACTAACAACTAAGCTACCAATCAAACAGTGCGGCAAAGCAAGCGCAATGCTGCTCCCGCTGCTCTGATTCACTGGCCCATCTCAGGTTTCCACTGTCCCCTCAATCGAGACCGAGATACTTTAAGATACTCACCTCTACAATTTCGCCTCAAAATCCTGCCCTGAATATCACAAACAGGATTGGTGACCAGGCTCAGCCCTGATGGAGGCCGGTCCTCACCAGGAAAGAGTCCGACTCTCAGCCGAGAAGCCAGACACAGATTTACAGAAATTGGATGGTCCTGAGCAACAACCCCCTCACCCCTTACACCCACATCACCCATTAAATTGAAGAGAAGACAGACTCTCTCTGCGGCCGATATCTCAAACTCTGCAGCTCACACCCAAAAAATCTGGATGGATTAGCAGCACTACAGGCCAAAGGAAAAACATGTATTTTTGATTTTTTTAATTTACTAATTTCTGTCATGACCCCCTTCAAAAGCTGCTGTAAATTTTACCCAGAACAGAAAATATATCATTCGCAAATAAAACGATACTTTACATACGTCACTGATGTAAAGAACAAACAATTCTGAGCCGAATACTGATCCCTGTGGGGCTCCACTCCTGTTGATTTATAGTCACATATCTGTATACATTTTTGGCAGTCTATCAGATTTTTTGGTCTCACACAAGCAGAATGTTGTGCAACCCTTTCTTGTTATTTATTGGGTTTCAGTAACTTTGCAGCAATTCTCTCACGTGTCAAATGAGGCGCTAATATTGACTCTCAGTCCCTAAATCTCACCACTACACAGGATACCACACTGCAGGTCTCTCACTGTGTTCCTGGCAGTATTTATGGAAAAAGGCCAATGAATCCCTGCACGACTATGATGATGTAATGCTGACCTTTCCCCTGGATGTATATCTCATTTTTATGATTATTGTGAGCATCAGGAATTACCCTGCTACTTTAAGTGCTGGGGGAGGTGGTCATTTTAGAGATTGGGTTGAGTCTTTGGAAGTAATTTATAGTGACTCTATGATTTCGTCTGAAGTTGAAAAACGGGCTCATTTCATTTAGGGGTTTTGGTTCAGCTATTGAAGCACACATCGTCTTCTCTACCGCAAATTTTTCTTTCTTGTACTCCCAGACAACTTTCTTTCTTTTGTGGCGTGATTTATGCGCTGACTAATCCGTCTCAATCACAAGCTGGGAAAGATGTTTTCAGCGCCATCGCACGCCGTCAAGGGCAAGGGGTTGTGATTTAAAGCATGTGGATCCGTGGCTGCTGTGAGGGGAGGAAGAGGTTCGAATGGAGCCCGGTCCGCTCCGACATGGGTCAGTGGTGAATGTGAAGGCCCTGGAGGAAGTGGAAAGATTTTCTTGTTTTTCAAGGTTTATTTTTCTTCATGTTGGGGGATGGAGGGGTGCTGGTGCGTAGGTTTCAATTGAACATGATGGATCAAACATCTTGGAAAATAAACACACAGTCACAGAGAGGCACACTTTGTCATTCTCTTTATTACACATAGAGTAATTCACTCCATCAGTTGTGCACATGTGTGCAAGAACACACACACACACACACACTCAATTTCCAGCACTGCTCACCATGCAGTAACACTCCACCTCCCCAGACACTGACTCTACACTCTAAACAAACAGCCAGATGAAAGCTCAGGCCCACGTCAGCTTTAGCTCGACTCTAATGAGCTGACCAAAGGTAATGGATTGCTCATTACTGCAACTTAAGTGAGTCTTGCCTGGATTCTTTAAAAGGAGAAATTTGACTTTATCCATGTCCGCTTGTCAGCTTCAGTAAGACTTCACACTGTTCTTAACATGGCTCACTGAAGTTTAGGGTGAAAATGAGGGAATTACAGAGCTGTTGGATTTTTATGAATGACTGACAGTAATTCTGTGGTTTTATCATTTAGAATTTAATGCCTGTAACACGTTCCATGAAAGCTGGGATGAAAAACACAGGTAAATAGGTGAATTGGTAACAGGAGACAGTATCATGAAACTGAGCCATTCAAAGATACCCAAACATGGATGGGGTGACGACCAACACTTTTAGAAAAACTGTGTGGGGAAGTGGACCAACAGTTTAATAAAGTTTCACAACACAAAACTGCAGCGATTTAGGGATTTCACCATCTACAATTCATAATATCGCTAAAAGATTTAGAGAATCTGGAGAAATCTCTTCATGTAAGGGGCAAGGCAAAACGTTAAATGCCAGGAACACTTTGGAAAACCGTTGTCAGAAAACACAGTTTGTCGCTGCATCTACAAATGCAAGTTAAGACTCGACCATGCAAAGAGAAAGACATATCAACAACATCCAGAAACACTGCAGACTCCAGAGTCCACATTTCAGATTGTTTTCACAAATCACGGATGTTGTGTCCTCCGGGCTAAAGAGGAGAAGGACCCATCCAGATTGTTACCAGCACTAACTTCTAAAGACAGCAGCTGTGATGGTTTGGGGGGATTTGGAGCCACATGTGACGCCATCCCTGATTATTTCAGAGATACGATGCAGAGACACATTGTGGACGTGTTCCAACAGTGTGTCTTCGTAGTAAAAGAGTTCAGGAACTAGACTGACCTGCCTGCAGTCCAGACCTGTCTCCCATTGAAAATGTGTGGTGCATTATGAAGCACAAAATATGACAACAGAGACCAAACAGGACTGTTGAGCAGCTAAAGTCGTATATCAAGTAAGAATGGGAAAGAATTTCACTTTCAAAACCTTTAAACTTTTGTTAAAAGAAAAGCTGATGTAACAGTGGCAAACATGCTCCTGTCACAACTGTTCTGGAACATGTTGCAGGCATCAAATTTACAAAAAGACAAATCAGTTTGAACATGTAATACCTTGTCTTTGTGCTGTATTCATCAAATGTAGGTTGAAAAGGTTTTGCAAATCATTGCACTCTGTTTTTATTTATGTTTCATACAGCATCCTAACTTTTGGGAGAAGTACAACCCCCAGTTTCCCACTTTTTTGAGATTCAGGGTTGTACTTCCTGTAAAAGTGGGCAGACAAAACATTAGAGCGATCTTCCAGTGTTGCTCTGGATTGTATTAGACTGTACAGCTGCACCTAATAAACTGTTGAATCATTGTATATGAGGTTTAAAGAACCTGCTGATTAGTATGCAACCCAATACGACCCACCCTGGTCGCAGTGTTTGTGATGGTGATTTAGCTCCATCAAAGTCCTTTATCCTTTAGTCCTTTATGTTTATGACGTTTTGTTTACCTCTCATAAAATGGTAATGATGACTGGTGTGTATGAATATAATCACTTGTGGATTCCACCGTTGTCATTGATAGATATTGCCAGGAACAACATGGATATTATTAGAATCACTGGCAGATCCTCGGTATGTCGCAGAGAGGACGACTCTGTCATTCAGTCAACACCAGCTAAATGAGAAATTCCTCATCGCGACCCCGCAGCCTCCACAGCTCGCGATCTAACACCTGTTCACTGATGACGGAAACAATGAAGATGAAGGTTATGAAGTAAACCCCACCCTGGTAACACTCTTTGATGTGTGTGAGACTGTGTGGAGAGTCGTGAGTGTAACAGACAACTTGGCTGATGCTGGTCTGTTAGATATCCCCAGTCCCCCTCCCCCCTCCATGTTTCACATCTCACACGGTTTATAACACTTTCTGACACATACTCTGCCCATTCTTCCGAGCACACAAGACAAGGCTGTACCCACTACCCTTCCTGTCTCCTCCAAAGCTGTCACGGCTGACACCTGCCCAGGAAGCGCTTAAAACAATTAGAAGTCCCTGGAAAGCTCAAAAACGTCGCCTGCCAAGAAGGGAAAAAGAGACATAAAGCATAGTCCCCCTTCTTAGATTAAAAACCCTAAATTAAATCAAGTGTGCCATCAGTGCGTGCGGGGAGGGTCCCTAATGGCAGGCTTCTCATTCTTTTATTTTATTAATTCCCTCTCCTTACTCAGCCATCTCCTACTGTAACAGCCTCTCTGACTCATCTGCTGCAGGAGAGGAGGAACGGGAGGAAAAGCACCCAAGAGTGGAGGAGTAGAGGGGGGGAGGTGGGCACAGTGCCCGCCCGAGGCGGAGTGAGTCACGACGCACCGCAGGACCCATTCATCACAGTGTGGCACTGGCACTGCCTGCACCTTGGCACTGTCCATCACAACCAACCTGGGCAGCCGTGAAAATTAGGCTGCTTTATCTCTGGGCTCTCGTGTTATTGTTGCCTCTCAGCTTCACTGCCTGTGGTCCTGTGGTTGAGGATGAAAGGGTGTGAGCGCACGACTCTGATCAGCTGTTTCACGTCAGGACATTGGTGGTTTGCTGTACAATCTCTGAACATAGAGAAGATGGATTTTTTAGGGATGTGCATGATTAAATGTCACCACCCTCACTAGTCGGCACCAGAAATACTAGTCATTAAAGTATTTATCAATATTTTATTTGTATACAGCGCCACTAGTCGGGGCTGCAGCCTCATCAGACGGCAGCCCCTCTGGCCCAGTGCATATGCTGCGATGGCCCAGACAACCCCCCGATGTTTTTATCACCAAAGTCGGACAGATGACAGCTCATAAAACCAGCGAGATTTGGCAGTGTTTTGATATAGAAATTGGACATAAGGTTGAATGTAGACTGTGACAGAATAAACAGGTATGTAACCACTCGACTGGAGCAACATGTGACCACATTCAGCACAGACACGGACGTTAACCTGCAAGTAGAGCAGCTTCGATTAATGTGAAATGGTCAAACTAAATCAATCAATCACAATCAAATATTTCAACTTAGCACGTTTCCTTAATTTCTAATGGCATATGATGGTCATTTAAATTACAGTAAATACTTAACAGATTTCTCCTTCAATGAAGTATCATACTTTACTAATATAGCATCATCATACATCAAATGCAAATGTTAGTGCTTAACATAAAAAGACCTAAAAAAAAAAGAATAAAATAAAACCACCCCAGAAAATGTGAAACTAAAATAAAACTTAGAACAGACTTTTTAGCTTGGATTTATTGAGTGTGTTCATTTTTACTTGTGCTTCAGAGTTATTTTTAAGATCCACAGTCTCTGCTTCCCCCAGGTTCTCCGACAGACCGTTCCCCAGGCTCGGACCAGAGTGGCTAAACGGAGGCCTCGCTGTGGGTCTCAGACCGGACCTTAGGAACAAACAAGAGAGAACTACCTGAGGGACATCAGGGCACAAACAAGTCAGACAAGTAGTCAGAAGCAAGACCATTTAGTGATTTATAGACCAATAAAACATGTGTGTGTGTATCTGCATATGTACATGTAATATTTATAATCACACATTTCAAGCAAGTTCATAAAATTATTAAAAAACAGAACAATATAAAGATTCCAACATACATTTCTGGTGACTTGGCTGACAAGAATGAATGCGATGCTCCAGGATTCAACAGTGAGACTGAAGCCTTTTGTCTGAGAGTGATGTGCTTTATCGTGCAGAGGTGGTTAGAAGGGGTTTAAATTTGTCAGACGAGTGAACGCTCAAGGCGTGTGACATCAAATGATTCCTGGGTATCAGAGTAAGGCTTTTCAACTATTTAAAACTTTTGAAAAAGTTTCAAAAGTTTCACAATAGTTTTCATGCCAGACTGCAGTGTTGTCATGTGCCATTTTAATCTTCTCCAGTTGGATAATTGCAGCAGCACACAAATTACAAATGCATTAAGCAAAAACAGAATACAAATCACAAGTGTTGATTTATAACCAGCATACATTCTGTATAACTTAAACAGTTAGTGTGAGTAAAGGCACGGAAACACAACATGGTGCTGCAAAGTAAAAACAGTAGGAAAAAAACTGAATATAGTAAAACATAAATCTGATTTCATGTTTTTATGTAAAAATAATGGACTGAATTTGCAGAATTTTACTAAATGTGAAATACAGTATAGTGTATGTCCATAGCTCAGTGCTTCTGGATAACTTCCATTATACCCACAGAGGATCCCGCTCATCTTTAAAGAGGCTTGTGAAACAACTGCAGCTGTTCTAAATCACTTCTCTTAACATCTTAAACCCACTCAGATGCTGAAGAACAGATAGTGTTTGGGGATGAGACACTAAAGGCTTGTTGTATATTTACCATGCATCTCAGTGTGCTGTGGGTTAGTCTGTGTGTGTTACTCATTAGTTAGTGAAACCACATCTGTGTTTCCATCTAAACAGTGTTCTTGTAGGGGATTAAGAACAATACACGGATGGCATTGATCTTTTCCCACGAAGAACGGTTGGAAAAAGGATGGGAACAGTTTTTTTTTTCTCCTCTCTGTCCAAAGCTGGACTGTGGGATACTGTGCTGACTGATGAGAAAGTCCACTGTCAGAGCATTAAATCCTCTGTTCAAACTTACTCAGAGTTGCTGCCAGTGAAGAAAACATGGTAAAGTGTGCCCGAAAAGGTGATAAAGTGTCCTTTAGGGACCCTTTCTAGCAGACACAAGGTGATCAAGTGGCCTCTAAGGGGAAAATGTGATAAGGTGCACTCTGAGGTGCCTTGTAGTGGACAAAACAGGTTCAAGTGCCTTCTAAGATGCCTTCCAATGGAGATAAACAAGATAAAATGTCCTCTAGGGTGCTTTTTCTAATGGACAAAACAGGATCAGGTGGCCTCTGCGGTGCCCTTAGTGGACAAAATATGGTGAAGTGCCCTCTAGGGTGTAATTTTAGTAGATAAAACATGATGAAGCACCTCATAGGGTGGATAAGATACCATATTAGTGGACAAAACATGATGCAGCATCCTATAGGGTGCCCTTCCAATGAAGAAAACACCATGCAGTGCCACACAGATGACTCTACATGCTAGAAAATAAGTTTTGTGCCTCTAGATGGTTGAATAGTTAATAGTTCCTGTGTGTTTTTAGTGGTTTAGTTGTTGTACTTTAAATCACATAAAACAATTCTGATCTAAATCAGCTTATTTGAACTGTTTTATTATAAATACATCATAACTGTCAGCTTGAAGGTGCCCCACCAGATGCAGCTGGTGCTCTTTTTATTTTTTCGCCCCTGCCCCTCAGACAGCCTGAGTCCACCACTGAACACGTTGATTTAATCTCAACTTTCTTACCTCTTCACCTGGCGTCGGCTGATTGGTTCATTCAAATCATATGTCGACCATACTGTATGATGTTACAGCTACGTATTGGCTTTCTGTTCGTCTTTGATCAAGCTGTCACGGTCAGTTTTCTTTATTTACGTCAGATATGAATAATGCATCTCTGCACAATCATCACGGTTTGTCTGAATCAGCATCGCTAATTCAAACAGGAACTGTATTTGTTTACAAAAATGATTCTCAGTCACTTTTTTTTGGTCATGTGAATGTAGTGTCACATGACCATAAATAGCCCTGAGATGCTTATTGTTTACTAGTTCTCATCTTCTTGTTTCACGGTCAGCTCAGAAATGTGCGGACCATATGCTTCCACAGTTTTAACACTGAAGTTCTGCACCATTCCAGTCATGGCACACATCGGGTCTCACATTCCCCTCTGAGCTGAAAAACCCTTGGGGCGGTTTCATCCCTCTCCGTATAAAATCATGGACCGACATCACACGTCTTTAGGAGCCTCGGCGGCACATCACGGCCCTCATAAAGATTTCATTTACAGCTGTTGAATCACCCCTCTGTCCCTCTTGTTTTCTCCATCATTCCTCCTCTCCGCCGCTGCCCACACCCTCATCACAGATGACAGGGGCTGCCTACCGAGGGCCACTGTGTTACTCACCACTCTGAGATTTTGCTGGTCGGACCCCCTCCTCTTCTCCCTTCCTCTGAACTCAACCACCCTCAACACCACATCCTCCTCCATCATCTATCTCCTCCATGCTGGTGTCTGGTCCGCCTCCCTCTCTTTAATCTTATAAAAGTGGATTTCTGATATAGAGAGTGAGAGGGCTTTTAAGTGGATGGTATTGAGGTTGGTATAGAGTGTGTATGATGGGTGGGAGCCAGGGGGCAGAGTGGTGTGATGGGTAGAGGAGCAGGTGGTTCCTGTAATGGCTTCTGCCCCTCCACCGTCCAACCCCCCCTCCCAATCCGCCGCTAATGAGCCTATATAGACACCCAGCAGTGGGTTTATGATGTTGTGGTGAAAGTGAGAGCTGCACGGACGGCGGAGAGAAGAAGAGAAAGAGAGTGCGGGTCCATCTGAGCGCCGCAGCACAGCCGGTCACTTACTGATATTGATCCGCGTCCCAATCCATCTCAATTTCCCTCATATGTAGTCACATCCAATTATGTTTTGCTCCATCTTGAGAGCGGCGTGTTGCAGCAGAGGCATCCGAAAAACTGCACCCGATGAGCTCACATACATGAGACACAGAAAACGGAAAATGACCATGAAATGTCATCAGAAATTAAGGAAACATGTTTAATTAGGCCCGGAAGTATTTCAACTAGTGTTACAGTTGATGCCAAATGAGTTAGTGTCTTTTTATGAGTCGTAAGAAATCATTAATCTTTTAGGAGGAGTGGATGCTTATAACAGTTAAATCGAGCAATATGTTAATGGAGTCTGGCCATCCATAAACCCTGATGAAGAGATGGTAACAGGGTCTTTCTGGGGTCCTCTACACCCACCAGAGCTCACGGAGCCGGAGAAAGTAAGAGGAAGACGTACGCTTTTAGGCATGCGACATAAAAATTCAATTACAGGCTTATGATTTAGAGTAAATTTTCCTCCATAAATATAGGATAATACATTAAAAAAAAAAAAGCTAGCATGTATGGAAAAACATGTTCTCCTTTGAAATTTACATTCTGGGGCTAAATGACTGTTTCAGTTTGCTGTTTTTACGTTACTTAGCATTCACATTAATGCCGAATGTCAGCCAAGTGATAAGTGTGTGTTAATAAGTCGTAAGAAATCATTAATAATCTTTTCAAAGTTGTAGAGTTTTATAACGGTTAAATTGAGAAAAACGTTAATGGAGTTTGGCAGGCAGACAGCAGGTAGTGACTGGACTCAAACTCCGGAGTAGATCAGTGTGCTTGTTTTGCCGTGTTTTTGTTTGCCTGTTTCATGTTCATTAGTGTTAAAGTTAATGCCGAATCTTTGCCGAATGAGTGCAGCATGTCTGTTTATGAGTCATAAGAAATCATTAATCATTAATAATCTTTTAGAGGGAGCAGATGTTTATGATGGTTAAATTGAGCAATATGTCAATGGAGTCTGGCCATCCATAAACAAGAAAGTAAGAGGGAGAGGTATGATTTTATCCATCCATATTTATTGTTCTAAATCATGAAATGACCGTGATTTACCATCAGAAATTAAAGAAACATGCTAAGTTGAAATGGTGGCTTCTCTGACCACAATGCTACAGCCTGGTGTCCTCCTTACGAAATTTCCATTCTTGGCCTAAATGGCTGTTTTAGTTTACTGTTTTACGTTAATTAGCTTTCAGATTAATGCCGAATGCCAGCTGAGTGAGTAAGTGTGTGTTTACGAGTCGTAAGAAAACTGTGCTCCTTCTAAGATATTATAGATGATTTCTAAGTTAAATTGAGAAAAATGTTAATGGAGTTTGGCAGGCAGTATGTTCGGATCAGTGTGCTTGTTTTCAGGATAACAGGTTTAGCTTTACATTCACAGCTTGTGTAGAACTTAGCTTAGCTTTACATTTATTATTGTAAAATTACAATGTGTTCGTCCTGTGCTCCTGCAGCCTGCCTGAGCTTCAGTCTTGAGAGGAGGGTGTGAGCAGAAACAACTCGCTTCAACCATATATTATATATTAAATAGGATTTCAGCTTACATCTTATACACCGTCTATGGCTCCAACTTGCTATTTGAACATGCAGTTGCTACATAAGGCTGCACACTGAAGGAGTGTACATGTTTTGTGTACAATCCACTTTTCTCTGTCCAAATGCCTAAAATCCCTGGGGTGAGTGTGCTTCTCTCTTTGTTATAACATCTCCATTTGAGAAGAAGATGAATGCGTTCCCTTCTTCATTTCCCCACCTCCCCCTCCTCCTCTCTTCCTCCCCCCCACCCAGCTGAAAGCTGCTGTCTGGGTGGTAAAACTTGACTGTAGTGATGCACGAACCCAGGAGACTCTGTCAGAAGGCTGCCGTGTTCTTTTGTGTGTGTGTGTGTGTGTGTGATGAATCGCGTATACATACAGAACAGTAGTCCTGCAGATCCATCCTGTTTCTTATTATACTCAAGGATACACAGAGAAGGAGCCTCTCTGTCTTAATGACAGCAGTTATTTCAACCAAGACAGAGTCCCGTGAAAGTTAGATGTCCAAAGATATCAGTGCTCTGAGCAGACTGAGAATCCTATTCAGGGAAAAGCTTTGACTTTAACGCAAGATTTTTTTTTTTACCTTTATTGTCATGTGTACAGTGTTCTGCATCCATGGGTCGGTCTTTTTATCATTTCTTTGTTGATATTTTTCTTTATTTATCCAGTACAGCATGTTTATTAGCATTTTAATGACAAAATTAAAATATGTTGTTTTTTTTTAATCGTATTTCTTTATCCCCTTTCGCCTGAACTGACAATCAGATTTCCAAAGAGGTTTTTACTGGAGATGAGTCCAGTTTACAGTGTACAGCTTGAGAGAACCTTCAAGGAGGAATGTGTGAAAGTAGAGAGATTTATCCAAGAAGACTTGAATTTGAGCAGGTACGTTGTAGAGGCACCTTAGGCTACAATTACAGAGGAAAATTTTGTTTCTCTCAACCATCTTCTCTTTGTCTTATGATAAATAAATGAAATTCTTATTTTGAGCTTACTCACTCTAAGTCTTATCTGTATGCAACGTTATTGACTAGGTTTCTTCAGAAACTTTATTTGATGTTTAGTGAACTCACAGCAGTAAATTCATTAAAATCATAATTACAAATTAAAATCTGAAGAGCTTGTGTTGAGAAGTTCTTAAGTCTGCAAATAAAAACTTTAAATTTGAAGTTGAAATAAATATGTAAGCTGGTTCCAGTAAATTCCAGTTTATTTTCATGGACGTACGAGATGACTGCAGTCAGGATTCTACCTTTTATTACTGAATACATTATAATTCATAGCATTATAATTCAAAAATACAAATGAGCCCACATTCAATAATGATATTTCGTGTTAGGAAGATAGAACTTCAGTAATATTTCACAGTTTAACTTCATTAATTTTGCATTAGGATGGTGGATATCCTGAGCAGGATATGAAACTTTATTCTTCTCTGTAAAAAAAATATTTTTACAGCATTTTCAGACGAGACAACGTGTTGGAGAGTTTTTGTGCCTCAGTTAAGGAAAGCCTGTGGGATGAATAATCCATCATTCATGTTGATCATCTGGGACTAATATAAGTGACACAGTTTAGAGGACCTTAGTTACTATGACCCCAGTGAAAAACTGACCTCCACCATGTGACGGTCTATAAAAGTTCAGTCAGGTGCTGTAAAGTGTGTTTTCAACAGAACGAGTACGATGGAGTGGAGTTCTCAGGTAAGTTTCCACAGCGACCACAGTCTCTTAACTGGGAGTTATGGGACAGGAGATGCTGGTGGTGGTGGTGTTGGTGTGGTGGGGAGGAGCAGGAGGTGTTAATGGACTGAACATGCACATGGAACCATCCCAAGAACTTAAAATAAAACCAGTCTGGTGAGAAAACCAGATGAGACGAGGCCTTTTATGCAGAAAATACAACACCTGTTCAGATCAGATTCAGATGCATGTTTCTAATGTTGGAGCAAAAATATCAAATCATAGCCAGTGTGAAGACATCTGTAAAGTGTAAAGGTGGACTAATGGTTAGAAAAAACTATTTTCAGCTGAAAGAACAGGGTGCAAATCACATCAGCAAGCATTGAACCGTGATAATGACTCAATCTCAAACATTTCACATTTTTAAAGATGCCCTGTGGAGCTATAAATGAAGAAAGTTTCTTTTAAAATTCAGTGTTACTCCCCAAAACGCACGGTGTGTACCCTTCAGGTCTAACAAAAATGCCCTTCCTTCTCCATAAAAAATGTTCCCAAAACCAGTTTTTCTTATATTAATTAATAAATTCTAAATTTTCTAATATTTTGTTTACATCTATGTTTTCATGCAGCTCTCTTCTTCTTCTCTACATTTGCTTGCAGATTGTTGAATTTCTTATTGCATTACAGCCACTTGGAGATCAGAAGAAAAGTGTCAAAACCCAGGGCTGCGTTTCATTAGTCGTCCAACATGCCCTTGTTGACTTCCCCTCGGCACGGTCGTCAGGGAAATCCCCGCCACCATCGTAAGTGTTGTTCCATTTGTCAGAAAAAGTGAAGCAAACTTGGTGAGATCGACCCTGGGAGAGCTGAAGGAGGACTCGACAACGATGGGCACTACAGGGGTGAATATCACCCACAGAGTGTTTCAGTCGTGCATCTGGTGCAAAAAGAAAAACTTTAGCCGTGACAATACATATTAATCAACATTTCACACATGGGAAATAAATGCGGTTTTGCAAGATGTCATAAATTCATCAAAAAAAAAAAATCTGCCTGCTTTTCCTCCAATCTCAAAATGGCATCAGGCAAAAACTTTAACTCTTTCTGATGAGATTGCTGTTTTCTCTGCCGGGGATGCTGTGATGCATCATCTGACAAAAAACTGTCACTCGAAGAAGAAGAGAACCACTGGAACTGAGCAACAGACAAAGACAATGGTGTTATCTAGCATGAAAACATCGGTGCTCAGCGGCAGATCTGCGGGGCAGGGAGCACCGTGACCCGGGCACAGAGCGAGGCTGCTCACGCCGCAGCCCCTGGGAGTCACGCCACAGCCGGGTCACAGAGCCACATGATCCAGGCACAAGGTGGGGCTGCTCATGCTGCAGTTCCTGGGACCCCCACCTGAACCACTGTCCTCTCAGACCGCAGAATTCAACTTCTTGATTTGGGCTCATTGTGTTTAGATTCCCCTTCTAATACATGCTAGTTAACTTTTATAACATATTGTTTACAGAGAAAAAAATAATTATCCACTTGAAAGCCTGTAATTGAATGTTTATGTCACATGGATAAAAGCAGACACTTTCCTCTTACTTCCTCCCCCTCCGTGAGCTCTGGTGGGTGTGGAGGACACCAGAAAGGCTCCTGTTACCATCCCGTCATCAGTGTTTATGGATGGCCCAAACTAATCTCTAAGTGAATCTACAGTCAACGCTGACAAATCCATCCATTAAACAAAATTGACTGAATCTCAGCCAGCTCCGTGGCTGCTCCTCCGTAGCCCCCCGACCTTTGACCTCCCTGTGAAGCGAGCAGGAAAAGAGCGAGTCTCCCCCTGCAGAGAGTCATGACGCCCCCATTAATCCCAGAAAAAGATTTGTTCGTGCACGTCAACTAATATGACACATATGCCCGGAGGAGATGTTCAGAAACATGGATATGGGAATTTTACTGTATTTTTCAGGAAATGTGCACGTTTTGGTTTGTGATCGTTGGTTCTACTGTTTAATTAAGCAGCAGTTTAGGTAGAAAACCTCAGAAAACATTCCATGAGTCAACAAAGTGAATCTCCAGTTTATTGTCAGTGGAGCTTTTCCAGCTTGTAAATCATGACAGCGCTGAGCTCCGGGAGAGATTTGTCCACATTTACAAACATTGATTAAATTGTCCCTGGCCAATTGTGCTTCTTTCAACTTTGTTCTATTCCCATTTAACAGAGATGAGACAACTGCGACAGATACGGCATACTAATAGAAACAGCAACATATGGGTGTCGGTTTGTCTCTCGTTGTTTGTCTGTGCAAATGAGACGGTTTTGTAATTTGCTCTGTCGGTGCTGTCAGTGCTACCTCCGTCCAAGTTCCATAAACAAGTCGGGATACCCACAGCGTCGACGAAATAAACATCCTACACACTAACCATCACTTCAGGTTTCAAACAACAAACACACACACCGAGCTGTTTGACAGTGTTGATATCACGCTTCGCCGACATCAACATGGGTGGAGGCCAGTTCACGTGGTTCATGGACCGTTCGCTCTCACAGATGTTGTGAAGGTGGAGCATCGCCGGCATACAGTAAAATCATCGACTCACACATGCACAGATCACAGACGGCCTCTCTTTACAGTCAGAGAGAGACGAGGGAGATGTCATTCTGGACGGTGTCCAGGTGTGGAGCCTGCGTCTCCCACTTCTGTCATTAAACTCCTGCTCTGTGGGAGGGACGGTTTACTGGGCTCCGCTGAGTGCACTGACCCCGAGATGAAGCCGTCAAGAACGCCTCCCTCAGATCACCGCTAATAATTCACAAATGGCCAGATGCACCAGAAGTCACAACTAACTTATTTATTGCTCCTCTTCTGCTGTTAAATGAGAATCTCTCCGGTGTTTTCGTGATGTGCATGTGCCAGTGATGACACCGGTGACAGTTTTATTTCATGCTGGCAGCCCACTCACTCACCCGATTCATGAACTTTGTTTCTACATCGCCATGTCAGTTGCAGATGCACTGCCATTGTTTCTGCTGTGGGAGTGAGAGAACTGCCCGAGGACCATCAGCACTTACAGCTCCACGAAGGCACTTCAATCAGAGACTCTCACATCGAGGAGTACGGTCAGGCTGTACAGTTAGATTTCACTGAAAAGACTCTCACATCTGAGCAGCAAGAAGGATTCTGCTGGAAAAAAATCCAAACATGCACAAACAGCCATTCCAAAGAAGTTGGGACGTTGTGTAAAAGCAGAATGCAGTGATGTGCAAATCCTTTTCAGCCTGTATTCAGCTGAATTCAGCACAAAAAAAGATGTTCAAACTGATAAACTTTGTTTTCTGTAAATACACGCTCATTCTGAATTCGATACCTGCAACAAGTTGGGACAGGGGCAACAAAAGGACAGGAGAAGCTGTGGAATGCTCACAAAACACCTGTTTGGAACGTTCTGCAGGTAAACATGTTGATATCAGGTGATAGTAACATGATTGGAACATTGCACAGGTAAACATGTTGATATCAGGTGATAGTAACATGATTGGGAGTCAAAGAGGCGTCCAGAAAAGGTTTAGTCTTTCTTAAACTGTTGGACTTTTTACCTTGATAGTTTTTCCACAATGTTTCTCAACACCAATTGCAAAGAATTTAGGGATTTCAATCCAGAGAAATCTCTGCAGGTAAGGGGCGGGGCCGAAAACCAACACTGAACGTCTGTGACCGTCGACCCCTCAGGCGGACGTGCATTTAAAACCCACGTGCCTATATAAAGGATATTACTGCATGGGCTCGGGAACACTTTAGAAAACTGTTGTCAGTAAACAGTTTGTCGCTGCATCTACAAACACACATCAACCATGCAAAGCGATGGATGGACTAACACAAAATGGAAAAGTGTGCTGTGGTCTGATGAGTCCACATTTAAGACTATTTTTGGAAATCTTGGACGTTGTGGCCTCTCCAGACTGTTATCAGCACAAAGGTCAAAAGCCAGCATGTCTGTGGTAGTATGGGAGTGTGTTAGTGCCCATGGCATCATGGGTAACTGTCACATGTGTGAAGCTTCCATTAATACTGAAAGATTCATACAGGTTTTGAAGCAACATGCTGCCATGCAGACGACATCTTTTATCAGATTTAAATGTGGAAACTGAGGCAGATCATCAAGGTTTTCCTGTAACTTGACCTGCTTGATTCTCACCACAGTAACTTCAGACTTGAAGACTTGACATGTGTGACTTCCTCCCACCTCTGGTATTTGTATCCTCAGTGCAGATTTGTTCAGATGAGAGGCTCCGGTGGATCAGACTGGCAGGGGATGAGTCAGAAACCACGTCTGGTCGAGAACCATTAACCAGGCTTTAGGAGGTGGGCGAGGGCCTGTCCCATGCCTATCAGACACAGTGGCTGTATAATCCACATTGACAGTCTGAGGTCCAGTCTAAAAGGTTTTTTTTTTTCACTCAGGCAGCAGACAGGTGAGCTTTGATGGCTTCTGGGTCCATGAAAACACTGTTAAAACCCACTGAGCGAGCGGTAATGCAGCCCAGTGCACATTAACTCTGCAGGTGCCTGCTGGTGCTGGACTTCATGTCCCAAAGCGATGCAGTGAACCGTGAATTACTCGCCGGTATCCTGTCGTACAGCTAGAATGATAAGTACGGTGTTTAAGCCATACAACATGTGTTCGGCCTCATATCACTTGTAATTGATTTGCGATGGCTATGTGGGCTGCAAACGCAGAGAAAATCCTGCAAGGTTACTGACAGTGAAGAATGACTTCTTGCAGTCGGTGAAGCTTTGCTGCAAAATCACATGTAAAACTAATTTAGTCCATTTTTATTAAGTCCTCATGTCAGGGATGTTGTATTTCTAATTTGTTATGAATTGTCTCTATCAGCCTCACTCATGTCCTCTAAGTGGGTCCTTATTAAATGGGAATTTAATAAGTTGTTCTGGCTCACTGGGGAGGGAACTGTGAAAACACACACTGGTTCTTCTGACACAAGAGAAACTGGAGGAAATAAGACGAGGCTGATACTGATGTTGTATCCCTTCTTTGATAGTACCTGTATACATGGTTAACCCCCGTCACTCTGAGGGCTGCTGCTGCAGGGTGTGTTTGACAAGATGGTTGCTTCTCTAAATTGAGGCGTGACTGTGGCGACTTCTTCCACTTTGGGCCTGATTTACTAAGATCCCAAATAAAGAGTGCCTAATTGCGGGTGCATTCTAATATATTGCACGTCACAGACACCGCAAATTATTTTCAGGCTTGGTAAATTGCAGGGCGTGTGCTAAATTAACCTATTTGCATTTTATCCTCCCAGTATTTTACAGACTAGAAACACCCCATGTTGCACTTAAAAGTTGAAGTTGTAAGTTTTCACTTCTTTTCACAGTGCATTACTAACCTGCATCTTGGCCAAACAGTTAATCTCACGTCCAGAACTCACTCAAACCACCAAACCATTTCATATGTCTCCAAATAAGCTTGTACAAACCAAACACTGGCAACAGTTCTCATTCAGAAAGTACACACTGTCACTCATAACACAGACCTAAAAAGACCAACAACAGGCAGCATTGACCAGCATCATATAAAACTTTTACATTTGAAATTTGTGTAGTGCAGTTCATTTATGAGTTTTGAGCCCAACTCAAATTCCTAAAGTCTTTTACCTAACTGAAATATTTTTTTTTTCCAAAGATGAAAAGTAAATTGAGTTTTAAAAATCCAAAATAGTTCTATTTAAAAAATCCATCCCTCCATCCATCCATCTTCTTCCACTTATCTGTGGCCGGGTCACAGGGGCAGCGTCAAGCAGGGATGCCCAGACTTCCCTCTCCCTGGACACTTCCTCCAGCTCTTCCGGGGGGATCCCGAGGCGTTTTCAGGCCAGCCGAGCGACATAGTCCCTCCAGCGTGTCCTGGGTCTTCCCCGGGGCCTCTTCCCAGTGGGGCATGCCCGGAACACCTTCCCAGGAAGGCATCCAGGAGGCATCCGATATAGATGCCCGAGCCACCTCAGCTGGCTCCTCTCAATGTGGAGGAGCAGTGGCTCTACTCTGAGCTCCTCCCGGGTGACAGAGCTCCTCACCCTATCTCTAAGGGAGTGCCCCGCCACCCTGCAGAGGAAACTCATTTCAGCCGCTTGTATCCAAGACTCGTTCTTTCGGTCATTACCCAGAGTTCATGACCATAGGTGAGGGTAGGAACGTAGATTGACCGGTAAATTGAGAGCTTCGCCTTTCAGCTCAGCTCCTTCTTCACCACGACAGACCGGTACAACGACCACATTACTGCTGCTGCTGCACCGATCCGCGTGTCAATCTCACTCTCCGTCCTTCCCTCACTCATGAACAAGACCCCAGGATACTTGAACTCCTCCACTGGAGGCAGGAGCTCTCCTCCAACCCGGAGGGAACAAGCCACCTTTTCCGGTCGAGAACCATGGCCTCGGACTTTGAGGTTTTTAAATCATATTTTTAAAATATTTTAAAAAATCATAGAGTTAATTAATTTCAGTGAAAGTGAATTTTCAGGCACCAAAATAATGACAAATCAGGTTTACAGCTCACTGTGACCAGTTTTAGAAACACTTTTTTTCAGTTTTTTAAACTCTAAAATTCAAATTAATCTAAAGAAGAAAAGTATATTATTTCAACTAATGATTAAAGGTCAACAAAACATTTTAAACTTTATCTCGAAGCTTATCTTTAAGTTTAACTTGGGCTCAGAACTCTGTTGCAGTACCCTGCCGTTTCCTCAGGGTTTTTTTGTTTTTTTGTTTGTTGTATAAATTGATTCTTATGTTCTTTGACTGTAAAAATAAGTAGCCTGTACACCAAAGATATTTTGTCAACTAAATTTTGACGTTGGCTAGTCTCCATGAGCTAGCTATGGATGCCAAATGAAAAAAAAATATGAAGAGTCTTCAGGGAAAAGAGAGAGTTTAATAGTAAACAGATAGATTTTATTATTGTTATTACTGGACAAAAGTGGCTCATTTGATCATGAAGGTTTACTTTTGAAAAATAAGAAAGTTGTCAAAAAACAAATTTCTGAAATTCCAGTGCTGCAATAATTACAGTAATTACAGAAGGGAAAAATGTGTAATCTAATTACTCACTGTGCATGGTCTCCTTTTGTCTGATTGTGTTGAGACTGTAAAAATACCTGGAATCAGCTGTGTTTGGGATGATTATTTCATTTTACTGTAAAAATTCATGCATTTCTACAGTAGCCATATTAAAATATACAGAAAAATCATTCTGTTTTGTATGTGTTTTCGACAGTTTTGAAAACTGTGTGTTAGCATTTGTGTATCGTGTTATAAATGAGAAAAGAGTTCATGGATTTGAGTTGAATGCATTTTGTATGAAAACAAAAAACAGTTTGTTCCATGTGGTGCTTCGCCGACTGTGTGTCGAAGATTGAATTTATTCTTCCTGCCCCAAAACTTTAAAACTCCAACAGGAGGTTTAACTTTTAAAATTGTTGCCTTTGGATGGATTGAGCAAAATAATCAAGTTCCTTGAAGAAAGTTAATGGACAGAATCAACCCAATTGAGTTTTATGATGCGTCTCTTCCATCTTTCACTCCAGTTGATCTGTTAAAACTGTCTGCTAGTTGCTGCCAGCAGACTCTTTTTCTTCCTGTGCTGTTTTGTCTTATCTTCTGTTTTGTGGCCATATTGCTCCATTAATTCAGTCAACAAGTTTTTATTTCTCTGCCTGTCTTTTTTTTTTCTTTTATTACAAGACAAAAGACAGGACATTAACAGGACAACACAGACAAAACAAAACTGCAAATACAGGACAATTAATAAAGGTGTGGCCAGGAAACAAGAGGACAAACTGTCCGGTGTATATTTTCAGACTGGAGAGAAGTTTCAGGTGAATGAGGAGCCACCAGGAGTCAGTTAACCAGGCTGAGTAACTTTTTAGCGAGCTAGCAAACAAAGTCATATTTTGTTGAGGCTGCTACAAAAAACTTTCATATTTTGCTGATTTAGGAGCCCCCTGTGGACAAAAGCAGCAGTGTAGCCACCGTAGTAACCACAACACATAGAGTCAAAAATAAAATGATTTGTTTTATCTGACAATGTTTTATTGTTTATTGTAATTGTTTATTTTATCTGAGACTAAACCTACCATAGATTTAGTCGACTAAAATGTAATAAATGTGCAAATGTGTGTTCTTCTTTTTGTTTGTCCTCGTGTATAAAACAAATATGATAAAAAGAACAAATTGCTAATCTATGAGGGTATTTATTGGGTCAGTTATAAATATATGATGTAATATAGACCTGACCTGTACAATCTCCATGTAATAATTTTATGAATAGGTAAAAAACTACAAACTTTTTTTTACACACTTAAACAACAACAGCCAACTTTTTCGTTCTGTCTGATGTCGTAGTTGTAGAAGTGACATGTAGCTAGTGCTATTAGCCCAAGTTGTTAAGCTATTAAATATTTCAAAGCACCAAAACAAGACCCGGAAATAACTATAATTTAATATTATCTTGCTGGCGACATTGTATAAAGCGCAAGTTGAAAATTTTAAGTGAGAAACTTGTGCGAGGACCGTGTAGGGTGGAGGGACGGAGCTGCTCAGACAGCTGCTGAGCTCCGGGGAGTTTTGGAGGAGAGAGCTGGGGGCAAAGTAGAGCTTCCGGAGGAATAACACCATGAGTCATGTCAAATTCTGATCCGATGTACTTCATGAACGCTCACAGACGTACAGACATGAGGGAAAAAGAGAGCCTGAGTGCGCAGCTCACTCAGAGGCTGAACTGAACACAAACACAAACCCTCAGTGCCTTGAAGACTGGATCTCTTCCCACTCGTCACTCCCAAACATTTGTCTCGTTTTTATTTGTTGACAAAAAGTGTCAGTAGATTTCATCATAGTCTTTGTCATCATAAATTACTTCTTATTTTGTCATCGTCTCATTTTTCATCAATGCAAAAATTGTTGCTGAAACTACGATGAAACAGTTTTTTAAATCCTAGTTTTGCAAAATTCTGATGAAGTTAAATGGATCTTTGTTGATGCAAAGCCGGTCCGCGGGATATAAACTCACACTCCTCCACACGCATGAAATGTAAATACTGTCACCTTAAAACAGCATTACAGCTCTGAGGGCTGTGTAGTTTTCTCATGAGGCGTCAACACAGTTCTGCCTTCTGTCAACCGTGAGCTAATGTTTGTAGATGTGACGTCTTAGATCTCTTACCTCAGGGTTCAACATCGCATGTAATCGTCTCTTCCGCTCATCATTTTTTCATCATCATTTTCCTTGCGTAGATTAATAGCCGTCATGGGAATAATACCTCTGATTGGTTTATTTTGAAGTTTGTCTTACCGTTTACGTCTCCAGGCTATGTCATGATTAGAAACACTGGCATATGGGAAGCATCAAACCTCTCAGAGTTGTCACTTCCTTCCTCTTTATTTTCTCTGGCATGATGGAGAACCGATGTCCATTCTTCGGTGCCCTCACCCATTAGAAAGGTCACCTCAGGTCATTAAGAGAGCCGCCTGTGGACCAATAGAAAACCAGCAGGATAAATGTGGTCAGGAGCTCTACCTGGAAGGGAAAGGCTCAGAGATAATGGCTTGTTTACACCATTTGGAAAGTGCTGATCTTTTGATTCATGCAATTGGCCCCCGACTCGATCAATCAGAGTATCAATCAGCAGCCTGTGCTTTGAGTAAACATATTAATCGTTTTAGATTTCTGCTCTCCTTATGGCCAAAGGTCAACGGTGACTTTGAGTGAGTAGATTGTGAGGAATCCCTCGTGACGGTGGAGTTTCCATCGTAAGCAAACACGCTAATTAGTTGAATAAGCAGCACAACCATCGTTAAAGGCGACTGCTCCGTTGTGATACATAGAACTGTTGCACCTTCTCCCGTCGAGGCAGGAAATGACACGGTTTTGATGGAAATGGCTCCTGAAAGACTCTCAGTCATTCCCAAAGACTGGGTCAGGACCCAAAGGTGGGTCACAGAGGGTTTTATGTGGATCCCAAAATAAATAAAGACTATGGAAGAAATTCTGCAAATTTGAGATTTATATCTGCAGTGCACCTTTTTATAAAGCATTAAAAATGTCTGTGTTGTTTTTAGGGCTGAATTATTTTGAAAGAATATCTAATTGTGATTATTTTGACTGATATTGCAGGTGTGAGGATTCATATTTTGATAGAAAACATATTTTAAGAAAACATCTTCATCTTCTTCAGTCTGTAGAATCTGATGTGTAGGACAGGACATCTCTGCCTCACAACATTCATTAACTTAAACAGTTTTTTGACACCTTTGCCTTTAACAAATATTACACCTCCAGCGATTTGAAAATTGCAGAAGGCCATATAGCAAGTTCAATAAAGTTTTGATTAAGTCTGCAGCCCTACTGCAGTGCACCTTTTTATAAAGCATTAAAAATGTCCTATATTGTTTTCCATGATGAGAGGAAATAAAAGCAATGTCCACTTAACTCAGCCTAAATTAAAGTTCAACATGTATATGTTTTCAATAATGTGTCAAGATAATAGAAGTTGATGGCAGTAAAAATGGTCAGGAACTTTCATTTATGCACAAATGAAAAAGAGTTTGGGAAACACTGTGCAACAAAAACTTAAAAACCACACATGGAGAACTGGTAAATATGGTCCTCGAGCTCAGACGTACTCCTCTCTGCTCTGTGGTTGGTGAGACTGTATCTTGCTATAAAAGAGCAGCAAAAAGATGAGTCATGCTTTTTGTGAACAGTTGCTCGACTGGGGATTTTAAATATTATCATTGTGTCGCACCTTGTTGTATCATCTTGTGTGTATTCATGTTTAAGTCATAGCAGCATCATCAAATCAATATCAAAACACTTGACAAGATGACACCACTCCTGCTGCAGCTGCTCCTGTTAACTTCAGTTTGCTCTCTGGATTTCTGAGCTTTATTCATCACTTTTTGACTCTACATGTCCTCAGTTTCCTCATAAATAAATTACTCCTCTTGCCTAAAGCACCTCTTCTCTACAGGTTAACACACGTTCTAAAGCAGTGGTTCCACAATGGTGTGCTGGAGCACACTGGTGTTTACTGTGGCAAGTCCAAACACAACTGTACTGTATTGTAACAACTGTACAACAACTTATGAAAAACCCTCTGATGCTGAAAGCAGAACTTCAAACTTTTTGATGTCATTTTCATGTATGAACACTTCCTGATTCATGGGGCAGGAAGTGTAGCCTTATATGGTATTTATGCTAATTTACAGGTCTCATGCACTCAAATACACATGGGTGGATCATTTACACGGTGATGTAAAATAATGTTGCATGTATAGCGCTTTAATCGTGCCTGAACAGTTGAGCTTGTCGAGGCTCGAACCTGATCGCAGCTCAACATTTTTCTTAACGAGCTTCCCTTCTGTGCACCAAACAGTAGGAGTTTTCAGTGACGGGGACAATACATGCAGGGGACTGGAACTGGCAATCAACTATTTATTTATTTATTTTAATTTTCTCTCCAATTTATAGTGCAGGCCGAACCTGACGTGAACCCGTGAAATATGAGAAACAAGTCCCGACCCAACCCAAACCCATTGGGTCCTGTTCAGTTCATACGAGCCCTTTGTATGAAAAAAAGTGAGAGAAATTTATGATAATGCTGAAATGTTCTTGCATGAGGCCCATTGTTTGCTATAGCAAATGAAACATAAGCAGATTTGTGTGTCTACATGTTCTCCTCAGTGGGCTGTTCTGTTTTTGTTTCCTCTCTGCTTCTTTTCATCGTATCATCCCTCTGCACAGCCTTCCGTCTCACTGCTGCCTTCATTGTTTGTATATACAGTCACATATAGTGTAGCGGTACATTTTCCTTGATATAGTTTCTTTGTTTCTTCCTTCATGCTCCTGTATTTAATGCTCATTTAATCTATTTATACACTGTGTGTGTTTTGACAGTACAGTTGAACCTTGAAGCTGCTGTGGATGTTATGAAGAGATTTCTCTGCAGTACTATGTACTGTTGTGATGTTATTATTGTTATCCATTTCCTTTTTTATGGCCTTTGTAACCATAATGCTCTCTAAACTCTATTACATTACATAACAGGCCTCTGCCTTTGTGTGGATGCTCTGTGAGTATGTTTATTATTCAATTTACAGTTAATATTATTGTAATGTCCAACGATCACGCTGCACCTCACTGTACAGAGAACAACGGGGTTCTATCTAGAACATTTCCACCTTCTAAGGGTGTGAACAAGAATCCACCCACAGGGATATAGGTCAAACTTTTTTATTCTAAGGATTATAGCTGTGACAGGGAACACCCAGAACCCCCTATGAGACACTCTCTGGGAGTTCTATCTAGAACCTTTCCATCTTCTAAGGGTGCAAACAAAAATCCACTTACAGTATTCTGTCTCAAACCCTTTGGAATATAAAAGGGTTTTCAGCAGAACCCCCTGGGCAGGTTTTAGATAAAACGCTTGTTGTAAATACAGTGTATCTATTTTATCTATTAAGTCACCCAGGGGGTCCAAGAACTGTTTTTTATATTATAGTGCAACAATTCTTGAAGAACTTTTTCTTCTAAAAAGGGGTTCCTTGGAAGAAAACAGTTCTTAACAGAACCCTTAGTCTTATAAGGACCCTTTGTTGAAAACATGGGTTCCTCAGGAGCCAATGGTTCTGAGTAGAACCTTAGCCTTTCAAGGAAGAACCATTTTGGAAGCCTTATTTGTAAAAGACAGTGCCAAGCAATTTTAGAGTTCAGCATTGAGTTACATTTACTTCTAACCAGTATTTTGTTCTAGTATTGTTCTAAGTATTGTTCTGTAGGTGATGACCACAGTTTCTTGTTTGTCACTGTGCCTTTGCCCGCTGGGGTTTAAATTAACCAATGAGGTTATTTCTCTCTTCAGAGCGGCCATGCCACCCAAACAATGTTTGTACAAGTCAAATTGCAGTCTGCCTCTCTCACTCTCACTCACTGTCACTGCGGCCAGGGTTTTTTTTTTCTGAACTCTTCGGATGTGTGGCAGCTGAGGTGGGCAGCAGCCCCCTGGTGGTCTTTCACTTCTCTAATTGCAACCCCTCCTCCTCCTCCTCCTCTTCCTCCTCCCACTACCCTTCACAGTCGTCTCTGCTGCACCGTCCCTCCCATCATCAGTGGATTTACAGCCCAATCACTGTTGCCATGGAATGCAACATCTCTCGGAACAATAAAACAAGCAGTTTTCATAATGGAGGCACAAGCGGTCTGACCTTACAAGCTGAGTGGAGCGCTGCACGTCAGCGGTGCTCAGTGTGGTCAGTCAAACTGCAGGTCTTTATAAGGATTTGTCTCTGTAGTGTTGCGCTTATCCCTGCTCCACCTCCACCTTATAAAGTCAGGCTGAAGATTAAGTGACTCCTGCTCATTACAGTGCAGAGACAGGGCCACTCCAGCCATTAGACAGAGCCCTGCACTACTGTAACCACACGGAGGCTGGCTCGGCTCACACACACCTCCTAATGGCTTTCCCAGAGCGGCCCCTGGCTGGCCCGAACTCTTGTAATAAGAGGTTTGGATCTTTAAAATGAAACAGACATGCCATACCTCCAGCTGGGCACGGTGTTGTACAGTACAGCAGGCCGCGTTAGATTTACTGAGCGGATAACAGAGTACAGTCAGACTGAATGCGAGTAGTGGGATTTTTCTCCAGATACAGCTCATGAGAACAGAAACCTTGGTGTCCGTCCAGACATCTACTTCAGTATTTTCACCCCCACATGCACGAACTTCACTCCCTTCTTCTCAGCTTCCTGCATCCCAGGCGCAATCGTCTTCGTGCTCGGTTGCAGGGTGAAGAGTTCGATCCGGGGCGGCGCGGTGGACGGCAGGCCTGTTGCCACAGAGTGAGATTAAACACTGTCATCACCCTCTCCCCTCCCCCCGCCCGCCAAGACCTCAGAACTCTCCATCACTCCGACAGCAGGTCCCAGTCTTCCCAAACCAAAAGTCAAACACAAGCCAGACTGCAGAGAGACAGACAGGTAAGTCCTCTCTGATCCGCAGCACATGTCGTCCTGTTTCCAACCTCACCGCACAGCTCAGCCGCCTGCATCCCCGGCCTGTACAGGACATACACTCTGAGAAACAAGGGTTCCAAAAAAAGTTCTACCAAGGATCAATCGCTTCTGAAGAATCCTTTTTTTAAAGAAAGGGTTTGTCAAGGGTTCTTTGTAAGACTAAAGGTTCCATTAAAACACATTTTTCATCCAAAGAACCTTTTTTAGAAGTAAGAGTTCTTCAGGATTGTTGAAATCCTTGAAGAACTCTTTCATCAAGGGTTCATCAAGGATTTTTTATATCATAATACAAAAGGGTTCTCTTTAGAACCTCTTGGATGGGTTCCAGATAAAACCTTTGGAATATTAAAAGATTCTCAGTAGAACTTCCTCGGTGTGTTCTACATAAAATCCTTGGAATATAAAAAGACTCTTTGTAGAACCTCCTGAGTGTGCTCTAGATAAAACTCTTGCAATATAAAACATGTCTTGGTTGCACTCCCTTGATGGGTTCTTGATACATCCTTTGAAATATGGAAAGGTTCTCAGTAGAACCCCCTGAGTGTGTTCTAGGTGAAACTCTTGGAACATAAAAAGGCTCTCAGTAGAACTCCTGGGTAGGTTTCTTGTTGGCACACTTAGAAAGTGGAAGGGTTCTGGATAGAACCTCTCATTGGGAATATTGAGTGGAAGCTTTCACAAATGGTTCTAGGTAAACTCTTTCAGTTCTCAGTAGAACTCTTACAGGATTCCAAGAGCAAACTTTTTAAAAGGTTCTAACAGGAACCAAAAATGGTCCTCCTGTGGGGACAAGCTGAAGAACCCTTCATGGTTCTAGTTAGCACCTTTGTTCCTCAGAGTGTGAAGTAAGATTGGACTTTATTGGATGTTTTACTGTGTCTGTGTATGGAAATCATTGACCTCCAGTCAAACTACTTGATGAATTAAAATGTTCCCCTGCAGATCACGAGCAGATTTAAAGGCCTTACCAGTCCTTGAAAATGGAACTTATTATTAAAACAGTTTTTGGAAAGAACCTAAATCAAAACGCATTGAACCAGTCATTCTGCACCGCAGTAAAAAAAAAAAAAAAAGCCTCGGGTCTTTTCTTTTCATGTGACCCGTTAGGTGCAAATATGTGGAGCCCGTCCTGAAACCTGAGGAAATAAACGGCCATATTGTTCACATCTTTAGTGCTTCACACCTTTTGTCTCATGTTAGTGATTCTTTCCCCAACACATTTCCAGACCACAGTGGTGTTAGAGCAGCACGACTGCGTGCTGGTGGCAGGACACTGACATTTTCCATGTGTGCATCATATTGCTTTTAAATTCAAAGAGATTTATAGGTATCAAAGGAGCCGTGCAGAAAACGACATTCAGCCATTTTACATTAAATCAAAGGAAAATTACCCCAAAAGTTTAAACTCTTCCTGTAAAGATCACAGTAAAATAGGTTTAATAAGGATTTAATAAGGTTTTTTTTAACCTCTTTAAAGGGATAGTTCAGATTTTTGAAGTGTGGTTGTATGAAGTACTGTAGTCAGTGTATTACTTATCAGTCCCTCCAGGATTTCACAGGCCTTTTTCGGGATTGTTGCAGCATAAAACATCTGATTTCACAGCAGCTTTTCTAAACAGTTGCCATGCATGTTGCGATGTTTTTAGGCATTTTTGCAATGAAATTGCAGGACCAAGTGAAAAGTTGTGATTTTTGTGTATAATTCATTAAAAATCAAAGGCAGCTTGTTCCAGGGAGAACAAAACTGCACTCTGTTCTAAGTGTTCTAACTAACCTCACCAAAAAGGCTCAGAATTCCCAAAATGATAATCTGCTTTATGTGTAAATGAAGACGTGAACGAGCGGGGTATTCAACAAAGAAGCAGAATCTTTGAGAATCTCAAACTCAAACAGAGAATTGATAGATGTCAATAACGATGACAAATGTTTCTTCAGTACCTGTGACAAAATAAAAAAAATATGCAAAAAAAATAGTGAATAATAAAACAAAGCATTGAGTCAGTTTGTGCAGGGTCTGCTGTGATTGGTGGAACGATGATTGGTCAAATTTGTGGAAAAGTTGCAGAGTTTGGACAAAATTGCAAGGCTGCACAGAATTCACGGGGATTGGTTGAATTTGCATGAACTGTTGAACTGGGGGGACTGACTTACAGTAGATGGAGGTCGGCATGCTGCTCCACAAAGCTCCTTTGGCAAAAACAGCTTTTTTATCTTGCAGAATATGGGAGTTGCTTGTTGACCTTTGCCTCAGTCTGTTAAGTTTGTTTGTGTTATTGTGCAACTTCGGTGAACCCGAACTAACCTTTTAAAACACAGAAGTCTCACAATAACACCAACAAACTACCAGTTCGAGGCACCAAGGGCATTTTTTTAGGTTTTGCTGCTGATCCTGTCTACAGCTTACATGCCAGGACTCTTCTCTGCTTCTCCAAACTGTGAGCATGTTTACCACCATCTTCTAATACACTGATTATCGATATACCTCATACAACCCAGATTCAAAAACTCTTAATTGTCCCTTTAAATTGGCATCAACATTGCTCTGTTCCTGCTCAAGAACATACATGTTGAATCATGCAAACGAAACCAGCTGACTGCACGCTGGCTGGTGGCAGCGGTGGCAGGAAGGTGGTCATGATTCAAGGTGCCCACAGCAGGAGATCAACCACAGAAATTCCAGGAGGATTATTTTAGTTAAAAGCAGGGGTATTTTGCAGGGGAGGTACCCAGAATCCTCAGCTAACACCCTGGCTGGTGGTCCACTTGTGTCTGACAGCTGTCTGAAATCTCTGCCTCTTTCTTCCTCAACTTCAGCTCCTCATATTTAGTCTGTGATGTTTTGGATCACATCCTAGCCTCCAGTTTTTCCCACACTAAAATCAGAAAATATTGAAACAGGTTGACACCGGCTGAGTTAAAAGACGTGAGAGTCGAGTCAAAAAGAACACGACCAGTCTTGGATCGAAGCTTATGTCATACTTTTAATCTCAGGAGGCTCAAGTACAGTTTATTTTGGATGTTGATCCTGCATTGCAACATCAAATGGGATTGGATCCATTGTGTCAATAAGTTCAGCATTTCGGTTTTAGTGAGTTAAGTAAAAGAAAGAAGAGAAAAAAAACAAAACGTGGGAACGAGTAGAGAAGAAAATAAAAACCAGGACTGCTCATTCATGTCCAAAGCTTTTACCCGCTGCTTAAATGTCACAGTCTGATGTCTTCAAAAAAAAAAACACATCCACCCACTGCCTGAGTAAATGAAATATTAGTTGCAGCCGAGCGTAAATGAAAAGGCATTTTACTGTGAATATCAAAAGAAACACCTTGGATAATTATTGTTGAAAACCCGAAAACATTCCACTGAGGAGGGAGGCAGCAACTCCGTCCTGTGCAACTGTTTTTAATGGAAGTAAAGCCCCACAAATTTTACTCTTAACCCTCGTTAAAGACCAGCGAGCATCTTGTAGCACCGTTTAAACACGGTTCAGGGTCAGAGGAAAAATTAGATTCAGAAAGTGAAGGGTGAAGGTGTGGATCTGACATGAAGCAGGTTTTAAAAGCAGCGTCAACTTCTTTTTATTTGTTCACTTTGAAGGTTACAATTCATATAAACAGAACAGAATTTGAATGAGCACAGCTCATCTATTCAATTGTGAAACCCCATAAACCTTCCTACATCACTTTTTATTCACATATTGTTGTGAAATAAAGTGAAATACCAAAACTAAAAAAAGTACAAATAAATAGATAAGACCCATATTAAGAACACTGACGTGTCAACACATTTAAGCAGGTAACTTATTAAAATAACAGGGGAAAGAGAAGAAAAACAAAAATTAAATAATATTAATCATAAACCATGATATATTTTCCCCAGAGTTGACATGTGCAGTTAAATTTTATGTATTTTAGTATTTTTTTTAAATGTTGGCTTTAGACACTAAACAGTCACTGAATATAATCTGCAATATTTTCTAGTAATAAATACATTTCTGCTCGTCTGGTGTAATCCAAATCTCCGAAAGTCTCAATATTAATTAATATAAAAACTTACGTAAATTAATTGTAGTTTATAATACTCAAAGATTCAAGATTATCTACAGCAGAATAGTAAATTATCTCAAAGATTATAGGTTTGAGTTGGACTCAAAACTCAGATCTATTGCAGTATGTTGGCATGAAAGTTAGAGTTGTCTGTTATTTTTTTTACATTTTAAAAAAAAAAAAAATTCATAAAATAAACTGTGTATCTTCAGGGAAAGGAGAAACTTTAATAGTTGGGGCTCCAGGCAGTTTGTTTTTGGTTGCAGAGCCCTGGTTTAACTAGAAAGCACTACTATGTATGTATAATTAAACGGACTAACCTAAACTATTCAGTTTCTTTCATGATCATTGGATAGAAATGATTCAGCTTCTGGTTCCTTTCTTGACATGTTGTGACTTCATTTTGTAGATTGTGTGGCTGTTGTAACCTTTCATACGTCCACAGGTAAACCTGCACTGACCCGTTTCTTCCTGTCTGACTGCTGGTCTGATGGAGCAGCTCTGTAACTGATCCCGTTTGGATGATATTGACCCTCTATCGGGCCTCCGCTCTGCTCCCTCTCCTAACTGCTGGAAGTACTGCTGCTATTGATCTCATTCTTTAAGTGTTACCATAAATTCCCTCCCCATTAGTTTAAAACTGGACAGCGTTGGGTCCACCTCATGATTCATCCAGACAACAGAGAAAGAAGAGTCCTCTCTCCCGTCCACGCCATCTTCTCTGGACCGCCGTCCATCCCTCCTGCACAGTGTTCCCTTTTTATATCCCTCTTATATTACCTCTCCATCAGCCGCTCTCTTTTTTCCACCCTTTCACTCGCTCTCTGTGTTTAAGTGTTGTGCTTCCTGGATTCCTGCGTTACAAAGTGCTTCCACACCAGAGATTAAATTCACCCGTAATTTGGTTTTGATCCTTTTCATCTGCGTCACTTGCCTGTTGGAAGTGTGGCCACCGTCTTTGTTGTTGATATCTGAAATGTACTCGCTGTACTTTTTTAAAAAATCTGTATAAATCTTAAAGTGGAACCGTCGGTTTACAGCAAACAAGCTGTGACAGACGACCTCTCCATGAAAGTGAAGCACCTTCGTCAACAGGCTGTTTAATGGACTACAGATGAGCTTCAACAGCTCACACAAGAGCGACATCACGTTTAAAATACACTTTGTGGTTTATGTGCGCTCGCTTGGGTGGCATACACACTCCAAGAAATAAAGGTGAACCACACAGGGTTCTGTGGCTTGTTCCCATAGGAGAACCCATTTTTGGTTCCTGCTAGAACCCTTTATAAAGATTCCACTTGGAACCCTTTCAGAGAGATCTACCTGGAGTCTAACATAAAGAGTTATATCCAATGTCATAAAGGTTTCACCCAGAACCCCCTGTGAGAGGTTCTACAGTAGAACCCTATCTGCAGGTTCTAACCAGAATTCTTACACTTTCTAAGGGTGCTCACAAGAACCCTTCCAGGGAGTTCAATCAAGAACCTTTTTATATTCCAAGGGTTTCATCTAGACCAAGAACCATTTAATATTAGGGTACAAAGAACCTTTGACAAAAGAGTTCTTGTTATACCTAGAACCATCTCTATAAAAGGTTGCATTATGAGGGGTACTAAAGGAAAAACCTATGGTATAATTGTTCCAACTAGAACCCTTTCTGGGGGTTCCATCTAAAATGTTTGCACCTTCTAAGGGTGCTAACAAAAACCACTGGGTTCTACCGCAAACCTTTTTATATTCCAATACTTATCTACAACCCATCCAAGAAGTTCTACCAAGAACCCTTTTATATCATGGTACAAAGAACTCTTGATGAGAGTTCTTATAGTACATAGGTTATACCTAGAACCATCTGGGAAAAATTCAAAAACCCCTATGTGCAGTTCTACAGATGAAGCCTTTTATGGCACAAGTGTTCCAACCAGAACCCTCTCTGGGGGTTCTATCTAAAACCTTTCCACCTGAGTCTTGTTAGCACACCAAGGGTGTTCTACCACAAACCCTTTTATATTCCAAGGGTTGTATCTAGAACCCATCCATGGGGTTCCATCAAAAACCCTTTTATAATACGGTACAAAGAACCCTTAACAAAATAGTTCTTATTATACCCAGACTCATCTGTAAAAGGTTCCACCCAGAACCCCCTATGAGCAGTTTTAAAGGAGAACCCTTCTATGGTACAGTGGTTCCACCCAGAACCTTCTCTGGGGGTTCCATCTAGAATCTTTCCACCCTATAACGGTGCTGACAAGAATCAACCCACAAGGTTTGACCGCAAACTTATAAGGGTTTTATTTAGAAACCACCCAGGGGGTTTGACTGAGAACCCTGTTATATTATGGTACAAAGAACCTTTGCCCAAAGAGTTTAAGGATTTCATTCAACATTTCATCCTTGAACTGTCTTTCAGAAGGGGCTCTTTGGATGAAACAGGTTCTTAATGGAACCCTTAGTCTTCCAATGATCCCTCTCTCCAACAAAGGGTTCTTCAGAAGCAAATGGTTCTGAGTAGAACCTCAGCCCTTCAGGAAAAACCCTATGGATCCCATATTTCTGAGAGTCTGTAAGAAGACTGCCAAGTAAAGAAAATGGTTAAAATTTTAAATAAGTCAGTGACCCGTAAAGAACAGCAGACAGAAACAACTGCAGCTCGGCGATGCCAACGTTCTCAGATATGGTTTCTCGTTCCTATCACATATCTCTTGATTACCGGCTCCTCCATCAGCGCTGCAGCTTCTCAGGTGTCATGTGATCACAGGGCGCTGGGTTCAATCCCCGAGGTGAGCTCTGTTGAAAATCTCTCTCGAATCATTTCGCTAAAGCGTTCGGAGCCCAGTGAAGTGTGAAACGCCGGGCACACAAATCATCTCTGGATGAAGCCATATGTGAGGCTTTAAATATAAAAGACGGCAATAATAATGTTGGTCTGGAGCCAGCGTCGGCTACAGAGGAGCTGTTAGATGGATTTCTGCATTATGCACCTGAGTGAGAGTCGCAGGAAGCAGAGGGAAAATGCCGCATTATTTCCAACAGGGATTTCAATGCACCTCGTGAACCCTTGGGAAAATTATTCTCTGGAGAATATGAAGCTGCATTAATGCTTCTGAATCATAAATCTAAACTGTTGCCCAGTTTTAAAGGGGTTGTATACCACTCCATGTGTGAGTGCACTTTTCACCTGTATATTCTTATGTATGTGAGTTTGTTTGCACATATACATGCATGTGTGATCCAGCAGGAAGAGCTAAATTGGCTTCAAGAGATCAAAGCGTAATTTAATCAGTCTGTCAAACATGCGGCAATTTGTGCAGGAAGTTTTGATTAAAAAGCCTGTGCATCAGTGTAAGGAGCCTCACCCACCTCCACGGCAGCCAGTTAGCTGATTAATACCCCAGAGGACCCGGTAACCCACCGCCTGCCCATTACTACTGCTGTCTGAGAGGGTGAGGAGGGAGGGAGGGGTCTGAAAGGAAACAGGGGCGGGTAGAAACCTGAACAGTGTGCTACAATAAATCACCAGCACGCACATATACACTGTAATACTTTTATTTGTGTTCATATAAACAGCAACCGCTTGAACATGAACCATAACCAGTGCAACACACTGCTGAGCATCATGTTTCATCATGTTTACACAAACAGCAGCACCTCCTCCAAATGATGGTAAACAGGAGCTTAGCTTCAGTCTTTTAATGGCGCTCCACTCGTCTGTAAATCTCACCGCCGCTTTAAGACATTTAAGACAAAGCCAAATATGAAACACAAGCCGTCTGTACGTATGGTTGGAGCTCATTTGCCAAATGGAACACTTTATATCAGGCGTGCAAGACTTTAAATCATAAAATGTCAACTTGCTGTTTGTTTTTTACTCGTTCATTCCTACAAGTCAGTGTGTGTCAAATACTTTGGTTAAACTGTGGTTAAAGTTATGCAACAAAAACACACAAGATTTTGGGATATAGTGCCATCAGAATAAACTTTAAATTCAACACAGCAGTTACAAAGAGATTTGCAGATGCAAGAAAATAGAAAAGATGACCAACTTGATAACAAGGAGACACAAATATAGACATTTAAAATACTTACATTAAAAAAACAGCCAAAGAAAACAAATTTTAAGATGCCTTAAGATACAACAACCAAAATCAAACCCCTTGTTTAACTGCAGATGTCACCTCAGCATCATGCTCGTGTGACCACTTCGTTCACGCCACTCAGCAAATAAGCAGCCAAACTTTCTGTGCAGTGTGCAGTTATCATTCGATGTGTGAATATCCCCGATCTATTTTTCCATCAACATGATGCATAGCAAAAGAGCGAAAGGAAAAAAAAAGAGCGTGCTGGTTTAAAGTTCAGCAGTGAAGTTGTCTAGTGGCAGTAAATGTACAGTTTATCCACATAAACACTGTGTCTGTGGGATTAAACTGGAGCAGAGTGGTCTGATCTCCGGCTGTGGAGTAGACTGTGCTCTGCCTGGGTTACAAAATGTGGATAAATTCATTTTCTGTGCCTTTTTACTCGACACCAACCTTATGTTTGCACATGTATTGTTCAAAAAAATACACTTGAAGTCTATTTTTTTGCATTTATGCCCATCAGATGCTGCTGGGATGTGTGGAGCAGGTGCAGACAGCTGTATAGATTAAAATGAGAGCTTTTCTGTTATGCGAGACAGTGAGTGGAAAACACATCTGACTGCTTGTTGTTGAGACAGGCACTACGATATCCAGTCTCATATCAGGATAGCCCCAGTTAGACCTAACCAAGTAGTTCTGTGCCTTTATTTTGAAAGTCTAATTGGATGTTTCATATTTATTATTGCTAACCTGACTGCTGAGTGCTGCACATGCAAAACTGACACATGTACAGCGTCTTAGCTTGAAGTGTCTGACCACTGACCCACCTGCCATATTTGACAAGTCGGGAGTGAGACCACTCTGAATGACCTCATGTACTCAACACCCCCAAACAGTCACCTCGCCCAGCGCTGCCATGCTACATATCCACCTCATTAGGTCCATTAATCCGGTCTCATGCCTCTGCCGCTGCCCGTATGGACCTTCTTCATTATCTGGTTGATTTACTGCTCAGAATCACCATGTTGAAGAGCTACTTGAATATCCGCCGAGGTCGAGGAAGGAGTTTGATTTCTGATTCAGAGCTGCTCAGTCCTGTGTGTGAGGGCTCGACATCTACAGTACAGCGCATAATGAGACGTCAGTCTGACTCACTCTGCAGCGACTGGAGGTCACCAGCTTGCTATGATGTGATCCAAGAATTAAATGTCAATGAGTATTTAATCTATCCGATTCTGCACTGAGGTGTTGCTGGATAAGGTCACGCAGCTATAATGAAGTGTTGCTACTGTACGTTTTTTTAGAGGGCTGTTTTTGCATGGGCCACTTGAGCGTGACTGTAAAACTACATTTACTATTCAATGCGCTGTGGAGAAAATATTTTTACCTTTATTAAAAAGGAGCAATATTTGAGTTTGAACCATAGACTGTATATTAAATAGGTTAAAATCCTATTTAATACGATCTATGTTTGAAGCGAGTCATTTCCCCCTGCCCTCTCACTCTCTTCCCCGGACTCGAGGAAGCTCTACAAGAGCGCAGGACATGTACAACATCGTAAACTGACAACAACAAGTCCTCCACTATAAGCTGATCAGCTATCAATTGTCTGTCAATGTAAAGTTTAGCCCATTATCCTGAAAACAAAAGCCCACTGCTCCAAAAATGCACACTGGAGTTTTAGTTTAGTGACAAACTCCATTAACATTTTGCTCAGTTTAACCGTTATAGACATCTCCTCCTCCTGCAAGATTATTAATCATTTCATACAACTCAAAAAACAGACTTTAACTCATTCAGTGAACATTCGGCATTAATTTGAGCTCTAATCAATCTGAAACGGGCATTCAAAAAGTTATTCCAGCCTGGAATAGAAATTTCAAAGGGAGACAGCACGGCTGTAGCGTTGATGTCAGAGAAGCCAGTATTTCATCTTAACATGTTTCCTTGATCTCTGATGACATATGATGGCAATTTTATGATTATAGTAAATATATTACAGATTTCTTCTTTAACTTATTTGAAGTCATCTGAGCCGCCGTTCTTGGCAGCATGCAAGAGGTTGAGATATAACACTTCACTTTGTCCATTCGCCAGACTAAACACTCCACTGTTTTATGAGGTTAATCAGGAAAATGTGGTACGGGGACACTAATATCTCTGTCAAATAAATACTTTATATTGACGAGATAACATCATATCCAAGTGGGGTTTTTTTTTATAAGAGCTTATACATTTACTTAGGAGATGCTTAACCTGGATTTTTAATTTTAGACTCTGTTTTGAAGGGAAAGATTAGGTTGGTGGTCCATTTGAAAATCGTAAAAGAAATGCCTGACAGCTGCCTCTATTGTACCCCCCACACACACACACACACAACACACACACACACACACAACACACACGAGTCCATTCGCTGACCCCGTTCACCAACATCTCCATTAACCAGAGCACAGTGTGATTTCATTACATCGGGCTTAATTGTGTTCACTGCATCTCAACGTGCTCTGGTAGAAACAGTGGCGTGAGGGCGGCTGGAGGAAACAGAAGATGGGAGCGGCGGCGGCAGCGGTGGGGACGCAGGGCAGAGGGGATGTCAAAGCTTTTATTCACTGGCTTTTAAAAAGCTCTCTATTCCACACCACTGCATTTCTCCCCCCGCTCCGCAGGGCTGAGAGCATGTCTGCGCCGAGAAAATAACCTCCAGCCTCCGCACCGCCTCACAAACAACCCTCACCAACGTCGTGTGTGCCGCCCGCTGCACTACAGGCCCAATGAGATACAGTATATTTTCCAATTTAGTGAGGCAGGAGAGGGAGGTGATTGTTCATCGACTCATGCTGGTGTCTGCTTTTTATTCTGGTGGAGTGAAAAGGAAGTCAACAACACTTTAAAAATGGGCGAAAGCTTATCAGTAATGAGTTGAGAGGAAAGCAGGGACTAAAAATGAAGATAAAAGATTCACAACTAACTTTAAAAAGCTTATTATGTTCATATTTCTCCTGACAGCTGGTGTCCATTTACAACTTTTGTGTAATCAGTTTGGACAGCTGCAAAATAGCAGAAGTGGGAGCAGGACCTGGTAGAGACCGCACAGTTTGGTACAAGAGGAACAGGCCCCATCGGGGAATAAAAAGTCAAGGTAATTCTGGGCCCCGACACCTGACATGGTTTGGTTTCCTTCTCCTCCTCTGACTGGAGCTGAAACACCTGCTGGTGGGGGGAGGCTCGTTCTCATGTCAGTCCGCCCAGACACCCACTGCTGTTTCAACTGTCACAACACAGCAGACACTCGGGTTCTGTCGGCTAATTTCGTGTCAGGAGAGTTTCACAAGGGCGTGACCTTTAGTCTGTGTGTGTTCACACACGTCTGCGCTCTGGTATGTTTACCTAATGTGGTACTTTTGTGCATGTGAGTCTTTAGTGACATCCAGGCCTGGAATTTCTTCATTTTAGGGGTTAATTTTTTGAAGGTATGAAAGCCAAATACCAGGGCAGCATGGTCATCAAATAAAACTGTGATTTTTTTAGTCTACAAAAATAATGAATTCAGCTTAAGGATGATTTTATTTTTGTTCAGTTCCTAATTTGTTAATCATAAGTGCAGGGACACAAAATTAGTCGAAGGTCAGTCCACATAATGACGTTTTGATCTTTCTAAAAATAGTCATTGAAAATCAGTGAGTTTATGATTTTGGGAGGCCAACTCATTATTTTGAGATACTAACCAGTGGCGATTCTACACTGATTTTACTGGGTGGGCAGCTGGGGGCAGTTGTTTTGTCAGAGGAGCACGTTTGACCTGAGACAGGAAAGACAAAGAAAGTTGTTCAAGCTTTAAAACCTTTAGCTCAGTATATAAAATAATGTCACAGACAAAAAAACAAAAACATGATTAGTATTTATGCATCTTATCATTTTTGTGCAGATGATTCTCAGATGTAGCGGCCTGTGAGATCCACAGACCCTGGTATGACTGCCTGTCTGAAGTTAAAAAGAGGATGTCAAACAATTTCCTTCAGCTGAACTCCGACCAATCAAATCCTTCCATCTGCTGGTCCCCTCATGGATCATATCAGGCCTGTTACGAGGAACAGTAAGTTTTGAACATCACACTACGAAGCTTGTGCAATCATGTTTTTATCATCTGACACATATTTAAAAAATAGGTTCTATGCTATCTTTTAAAGACACAGAGGCAATTTTACATTCATCTCATCTCGCCTTTTGACCTTCCTGAACCAAAACTCTGTTAACAGACTTCAGAATGATCAGAACTCAGCTGCCGGGCTTTTAACCAGAACCAGGAAACATGATCATATCGCTCCTGTTTTAGCATCATTAAATTGGCTCCCAGTATGTTTTTAAGGTTCTTAATGGTCTGGCTCTCTCATACATCACTGACATATTAGTACCTGATACACCACGATGTACCTTGAGATCCTCGGGCAGAGTTCTGTTGTCTGCTCCACAGCCTGGGCTGAAAGCTAAAAGGGGACGGGGCGTTTTCAGTCAGGGCCCCCCAGAGGCTGTGGAACAATCTGCCCAAGGAAATCAGGTCAGCTGAGTCAGTGATCTCTTTTAAATCCCTTCTTAAAACACACTTTTATCAGACAGTCTTTCCTGTATTTTTATTTCTTAAAATAATCTTTTTCTTGCCCTTTTACATTTTCAAACATCTCGGTTTTATTTTGCTGCCTTTGTGAAGCACTTTGTAATATGAATTTTGAAAAGTGCTCTATGAATAAAGATTATTATTTATGTTTATGCAGCACTGTTTGTTTGAGTAACAGTGTCAGTGCCACATCTTTGGTGGTTCGCCCACCCCCTCATCGTTTCACTTCACTCTGAATCTCAAAGACACCGGTAACTAAAAACTGTATTTACAGGAAAGAGGCAGAGGAGAAAATGACTAAATCAGCAGGGGCAGTGCGGGTGGGGGGCATCAAGGCCACAGGGCATATAATTTTTTTTTTTTAAAGGGGCATGAGGCCAAACTGGCCATGGCCATTGTGTGAAATTCCTGCCCTCATGAAATCCCATTTTGGTGGGGTGGATGAAAGGAGCCAACTTTCTTTAAAAAAAAAAAAAAAAAAAAAGTAGTGTTTTTCTAACCCTGGCAACGTTGGTCAGTCAGTCCACCACTTTGGTGGAGACTGAAACCAGCACTACCATGAGCTGACTCTGAAACCAGCACTACCATGAGGCTGACTCTGAAACCAGCACTACCATGAGGCCCCTCAGGATGAACCTTCTTTTCTCTTAGTGCTGTTGTCAGGTAGAAATTTTAACATTTCCAATACTCTCCATCCCCCAAACACTAAAGTCATTCCTATCAGCTACAGTTGGTGTTCAGTGCTATTCAGCAGTGGTTAGGATGCTAGCACCTTCGTTTGGTCTAATATTTCCCACCTCCACCTCCACCTCCACCTCCACCTCCACCTCCACCCTTTGTCAAGACATTCAAACAGTAGAATGGGTCCAGATCCCTTTTTAAACTGCTTCCTCTTTGATGAGCTAATCAGTGGCACCTGGAGGCCACCTTGAGCTCGTTTGGAGCCTCCTCATGAGTTAAAGTTGCCTCCCTCCTGCTGCAGGAGAGGGAAAAGACTTGGAGGCATTTAAGGACGAGGAGCAGGTGTGTCTGAGCAGGAGAACAAAGACAAAAACTGAAAACATAAAGATAACATCTACACATTGTGCCAGCGACTGCAGCATCTCTGTTCTTTCAATTAAGCACTTGCAGTAAATAGTTCTCCGTGCAGCCGTTTGTGGGCTCACAAACTGTTCCCTGATCCGCAGTAAAAGAAGAATCTACCTCCACACCAGTTGAAAGGCCTGCGGTTAGCCGATAGCTCTGATTACACCTAACGCTAATCTAACGCTGCAAATGTTTTCAACCAGATTTAAAGTTTACGGTTCGGAAACTATTTCATTGAAATTGCATCCAGGCAGGTTGAGAGTGTTTGTACCTTTTGAAGAGAAGAGTCGGGGGATTTTTATTGTGCTTAAATATGGTGTTAAACTAAGCCAATAATGAAACAATTACAGATGACTAACTGCCTATTTTCACATTTCAGTTTCAACATATTGTTGCTTCTGTTGGATAACAGACCTACATAGGTGTGTGAAATCAGAAAAAGCCTTTAACAACACACTTCAAAAAATATACATCAAAGATATGTTTGGGCAGGAGTACTTCCTGGACTGTTTGTCTGAGGTGCTCATGTGAACTAAAAAAACCCACAAAACTCCAGGCGCTCCCTTGTAAAACTATTAAAATGCCTTTATTGTCAAGACATGGTCATGTTACACCTTTAAAACAACATCAGATGCATTTGGGCATCAAACAATCCAGTTTTTTGTGATATTTTTTTTAATGTATATTTTTTTTTTTTCCCCTAACATCTGCCCCTTTTATAGCACAATGGACTGTCACACCACAAAATACTAACCTTTAATCTGTCAAATAACCTTTTAATGCTTCTGGACTTTGTATGGATTTAAAGGACACAACAAACAAATCAAATCTCTGTTGCTGCCAGTGAAAGTGTGTTTAAAGTGGGTAATTGTGCAGCCATTTGCACCCTGACCAGGACTTACATGTTCATTTACATTTTTAACAAGTATAAAGGTTAGAGCAGCAAAATGCAACAAGATTCAACTGTTTTAGCTGCAAAATTAAGACATCAGCGAATGCTCCAAACATTTTAAACCTATTAACTGAGTGCATCTTTCTTGCAGCCCGCTTAACTTTTCCAAGGAGCCTCAGACGCTCAGAGAATGAGGTTTTCACTGGGCAGAAATAACGTTTGGGTTTCGGCCCAGTGACTTCACATGTGCAAGAAATTTGACTTGGAAAATTGTTCTCATTAACAAACACTTGAAAACACTTTAAAAACCTAATAGACAGTAGATTTAAGAGAGTAGAAGAAATGGAGAAAGATTTCTACCCTAAACCAGAATTTCCACTGAGCTGCATCCAAAATATCTCAATTAGAAGAAGTGAGTTACACATCTTTTCCAGTTTTGTTTTTCCTGATTGAGTCCCAGTCCCAGAGTCTGTATTTTTATTGAAAAATCTGCGTATTGCAACTTTAAAGAACCAGTGTGGAAGATTTAGGAAGCACTGACTGAGCAACTGATCAGTCCGTTAGAAGTTTAGAACGTGTTTAAGTTAGCTTGTCAGCACAGACTATTAATTAAATCAAATTTCATTAATGCATATAATTAATTTTTTTTTTTTTTAATTTATGATGCTGTTAGATTGCTGCTGCACGATACCTTTAATTCAGGTGCTGCCTCCCTCATGTGCAACAAGCTGGAAATCAAACATTTTTGTGACAACAAACATGTTGGATTATGGAGGTTATGAAAAAAAGATCTTTTTTTAATATATTTTAACTGTTGGACTTTAAAACCCTTAAGTTATTAGAAATGTTTACATCACCGTTCTTCAGTCAAACCCCATGTGTTTCCAGGAAAATGATGCTGACACTAGCAAAAAGTTATTTATCTTGAGAGTAAATTACCCCATAATGTGAATACGGTCTGATTATATCATTGACTTTGTTGTTAATCTGTTGAATAAATCAGTGTTTCACTCCAGAATGAGCTTTACCAGCGTTATTAGCACTTCAGTGATGCTTACAGACCTTGGTGCAAGCATGCAATAAGTAGCAAAAACTTTACTTTACTTTACTTTACTTTACTTTACTTTACTGAACACAAAATAGTTTTTTATTCTTAAAATTAGTCAGTTCTGTCCTGTGCTTAAAAAAAAAAGTTGAGAAAACTCATAATTTCAAGGCAGTTGCCTTCACTAGATTTGAGTTTTGAATCAAACTCAAACTCTCAAAACTTTGAGAGTTTTTAAACTCTGAAAGTTTGGAAATTAACTAAACAAACCCACAAAATTCTGTTTAGAAACTTCACGTTTGATAAGAGTCCCACCCTGAACACATCTACATGACAATCAGGAGTTATAGCGCCACCGAGTGGAGACCAGAAGTGTCATCGAATTCTTTCCTTCGGTGTCCGAAGTGCGTGAAAATTCAGCGCCTCACTGACCGGTCAGCGACTGGCAACATGGGTGTGGTTACAGCCCAACGGGCGCGGGGATGTGAGGGCCTGTACAGTGCTGCTTACAGCTTTAATTTCATGTAAATATATTTTTAAATTATATTGACTTGTTTCATTTATCTATTTTCTTTTTAGAAAATTGGTGGGGACAGAAGGACAGGAGGGAAGAAGTTCAAAGAGTTAAACATTGCAACACACTTATGACAATATGATGTACTAGGTTCAAAAACAATACAAATATGAAAATAAGAGCCCTATGAGCTGCTTCTTTAAAGTTTCCAAACCAATTGTCAGGGATCTATCATCACCACTCTTATTCTGACCAGACAGCTCTATATTAGAGAGAGTGCAGTCCTCTCCAGACCTGGATAATGTTCGGTTCACATGTTGACCCGAGTCGACGGATGGACGGTGTCAGCGGATGAAGGTGAAGATGAGCCAAAGGCACCATGCAGAGGAGAGCATCTGCTGTCTGTAAGCTGCAGAATACATCAGCAGCGATGACAGCAGTGGATGCAGAAACTTTTGAACCACAGAATATGGCCTGCACCTGCAGCACACACCACACGTTGGAGGCTGAATGTTACAGCCCGAAATCCATTACAGTGAAAGTTTTTGTGCGTGTACATCAGGGTTTCTGACTTTGGCATCAGACAGTTAAAGTTTTATTACTCTAAATCCTCCGTGACCTTTTCCTTTTTCAAATCAAATGTCGGCACCATCCTAATTATAGACCTGCAGCAATATAAACAGCTGAGCGACGCCAAACAGAGTAGAGTTTACATAACTAACATTCTTAACTTTGCCATCTTCAGACTCATTATAGACAGAAATAGAGAGCTCTATGCTGCACAGATGCTTTCATCCAAACCCATTAATGCACTTTTTGCATTCTCATCTAAGCTCGCTATGGAGATGGCGAGCTATCTGCAGCCGTAATGTGTTGGAGTGATATCTTGAGGGTGGCACTTATGATGAACATGTCCACTCTCCTGGACTGCCCCGCAGGCACGGACCCAGGTCTTTGTTTTTGATCTTCCCCCGGCTGTCTGATGCATTAACTCCCTTCTTTCAGCAGACGCACTCATATATGAGTCACTTCATTTTTCATGTTCAGGAGCGGCTCTATGAGGCTCATTGTCAAATCTGGCCCCACAGACCTCCCTGCGCAATGTGACTCTTTAGTACATTAAGGCACCCATCTCCACGCAGACACACTTAAAGCCAGACTGTAACATTTAACTGTTATCATGATGTTGTGCATTAGCGGTGCATTATGTTGCTCTTAGCACGTAATGTTATTGCAGTTTGCACTGAATACAAATCAAGTTTAAATGGTTTGCTGTATGAGGTGGGCAGCTTTTTAGGCTGCTGGTAAAATCTCTTCCCCCTTCATGTTTAAAGGTCCCGACGCACTGTGCAACAACAGAGCCCTCACAGCTTCACTGCACGTCACACCGTGCAAGACGAGTCAAATAAAACGCTCGCTTGCACTTTATGTCAGAATGTTCAGTAATAGTTTTGAGGTATGTCAGATGGAGATGAGTCTGCAGAGCTCTTGCAAAACAAAAATACAGATTGTTTGCTTTTAGATGTTGGTTGTATGAGGTACTTATCCATGTCAGTGTTACCTACAGTGGATGCTGGTCAGCGTGCCCTCAAGTCAGAATAGTGGTCAGGATTCACAGCACAGAAGCTCAGTATTGTTCTGCTGCAGACATGGTCATCTGAAAAAAATGTTAGCCACATAAAAAAGGGGCCTACCAAAAAAAACAAAACAATATCCAGTTAAGTGCACACTATATTTATAATAATTTCAGCACTTTATCTTGGTGTCAGCAAGCCCTTTACTTTGGAACTACATTCCTACACATAAGGGCGCCTGCTTGAGCTGCCACTGCTGCAGATCAGCTGTTGGGTCAGAGTTACAGCTGCTTATGGAGGCGACAACAAATACAAGAGTACAACAATGAGTGGTTATGATGGCGAGGACCAAATGCTGCTCACTGTTAAGACAAACTTATGAACCAGAGTATACAGAAGAACTTCTGCAGAGAGAGACTTGGTGGTACCAGTCTGCCACATAATGTGTTGATGTCTATATTCAGTGCAGCTTGTTACAACTAAGGCCACTGTCACTGGAAGACAGTGAAATATACACACACATGCACCATGTTTGAAATCTTTGGGAAAGTGAAGTTTGATTTCAGTCTGATCTCACAACTTTCTGATGCAAACAACTGATCTGCAGTGTAATACAGTGGCAGCACAGGCAGGCGCTCGTATGCACAGAACACAGTTAAGAAAATGTAGTGCCAAAGTAAAAGGCTGTCTGATGCCGAGGTGAAGCAGTGAGAATATTCTAAATATAGCCTACATTTTTTTAAATACATTTTTGTGCTGACCTCATCTGCAGCAAACTTCAAATAATCTGAACTGTGCCTTTAACTGTGTTTCTAATATAACTGTCAAACGAATTTGACTTGACTTTTGAAATGTTGCAAAAAAGGTACAGTTCACATGTTTCCATGGACTGACTTGTCCATGAACTACTCTCTGCTTGTGCAGCTCAAACTCACATAAACCTCTTTCATACATGCACTGCAACTCAGCAATTATCCAAACACTACCCAGAGGAGGTGTGTGTGTGTGTGTGTCTGTGTGTGTGTGAGCGAACAGAAATGTCTGCATTTTTTTTTTGGCCTGCTTTTGACCCTGGCAGCTCTCTAGTCCTGAGTCCAGATGAGCCTCATGTGTGAACAGGACTGCTCAGTGTCCATGATGTGACATGCTCACTTATATCGTTTTTGTTTTCTGCAAACTAATATCAGCCTTTTTTTTTTTTTTTTTTTTTTTTTTTTGAGCTCGCCTTTCTTCATAATCTGTAATCTGGTCTTGCATAGGCAGACCTCTCTCCACAGCAGTGAGCACTGGAGATAGGTCCGGCTCCAAGCATACACATTCTACTGTGGGCGAAAAACCACCTGCCTTGTCTGCATTTCTTTAAACCAATCACACTCCTCTTGGGCGGCGCTAAGCCCAGGATGCAGCGACGGCGCTGCTGCAAAACAGTGTCGAGGGGGAACTTGTTGTGGTGGAGCATTTGGGAGTTGAGCTCTGGTATTAAAATGACTTCATCACTGCAAAAGAAAAGCTAACAGCTGTTAGCTTGTTTATGTTCGTGCCATTAGCGTCCCTGGTGCTAATTTTCTGTTTTCAGTTCTTGTTCTTGTTTCCTGGCGACTTTGAAAACGCAGATTGCGGACGCTGCGATACCGCGGCCAGTGACAGGACTTTTACCTGAAGTGTACATCTGGTGTGTCCGACTCTCTTTAATGTGAAAACATGGAACCAGAGCTGCAAATCGCAGCGCACCACCACTGTCTCTCCTGCAGTCAGCTGATCTCTGCATCTATCAACTTAGTGAAAGGGCACATTAGGACGATGCCCCAACCTGATTCATATATAGATCGGAGTGCATATATGACAATAGATAGAAGGGTCTTAAGTCGCCTGAAATGCACAAATAAACAGAGTTTTTAAAGCATTTTAACTGAAGTCGATGTGGAAATAATCCAAAGTGAGTTTACACATCTTAATGTTTTTCCTTGACTTTGTCTATGACACTTTTACTGCCATTATTTAAATTCCACTCTCACCTCCAGAGCTCTTAAAAATGTTTCACTCATTAATCTAAATTTGACTATACTGTAATTACTTTCCCGATGCTGACATTGGCATGATTTCACTCAGAGTTGGCTCAACGTGACCTCGACGACCTTGTTTGGAAATAAATTTCTGTGGTGCATTATGCTGTTGCAGGTTTCAGACTCGGTGCCAATTACACCAGTGCCATAAAGCTAACAAGTGCTCATTTAGTTACTCTCCTCGCAGCACTTAGTGCAATAATGCAGTTTTAATGACTCTGTGAGCGCAACTGAACTGTATATGTGCTTGGCTGTGAACAGGACCTCTGGGTATTTTAGGATATTTACTGTTTCCATATCATCCTTACGACCTCTCGTGTTCATTAATCTGATTCAGACACAGGGTCTGTCCAGTAGCCCTGCTCCCCCGCCGTCATCAAAGACGAGAAGTCGCTGATTGTGTGTCCTGATATGTTAGCCAAAGAAACCGTTTCTCTGCTCTGGGTGTTCAGTGTCAGCCGAGTGCTGCTCGGAGAGAAGGAGCGTGAGACCAGGGGAGGAAGGGAGGGGAGTCTAATATAATACAATTTAGTGGGAGCACTTCCATAAAGATGGTGAGTGGATCCACGTGGGCTGACTAACGACAAGCACAGCTGCATCTGCAAATTTGCCCAATCCCTCAGCTCAGCGGAAGATGATTGTCTGGCCGTCAGTTAGTTCTCCTAAGGTTCGGGTTTACTGGATGTGCCTTCTTAGCTTGCAAATTCTCTGTTTTTCTTTGGCATAGAAAAACACTGGGTCTATTCATAGCAATTTCCAGATCATGTTTGGCATCAGAATGTCAATAACAGAGTAATATATTCATCCAGTGTCTGAGGAGCGGTTTCTAGATGGAAAACAGCTTCTCCAAGGAAAGGAGAGCACAGACACTGGGCTGCACATGGTGATTTGCAGCATGTCCAAGATCAGTCTTGGACACGAGACCGGTCTCAATTAGAGCTAGAGATCTGTGCCCGGACCCAACAGGTTTGGGTCAGTTCAGGCCTTATTTCTCACATATTTCACGGGCTCACACCAGGTTTGGGCTGTAATATATATGGATTTATTTATTTCGTTTTTCTCCCCAGTTTAGTCGTTGCCAATTCCATTTCTCAGCATGTATTGTCCCTGTCACTGAACGCTTTTACCGTTTCATGCATAGAGGGAAGCTTGCTCAGAATAATGTCAGGCTGTAATCGGGTTCAGGCTGAAATATGCTAATGAGGGACAAATTCGGGTCGGTTTTGGACAGAATATTGTTGGCATCAGGCCTTGTCAGGCTCAACTTTTCAGGAATGATTAGTACAATTTTTTGAAGGTCTTGGTCTCAGACAAAGAGGAGTCTGGAGCTTCAAGACTGTTCAAGACTACAACTGTGGGGACATTATTAATCATTTGTTAACAGCATTACTGTGATTGGCTGTAAAACTTCCTGCTTCAAATGCAACCAATAAGATGAGTCATTTCTATTCAGAAATTTTTATCATTCGACTGTTTGCTAAAGGACCTGTGATTCAGACTTCAATGAAAAACCTTTAAAATGCTGTGACCAGAGGCATTATGTTTTCAGGTCATCCCATTCTTGTTAACGCGACGTCTCAAGAACGCCTCGAGGGAACTTCTTCAAACTTGGTATAAATGACCAGTTGACCTGTTAGATTCTGGTGGTCAAAGGTCATGGTAACCTCATGTCTGTCCCGTTCTCAGGACGGTGATATTTTAGTAACGCATGGTGGGAATTTCTTCCAGTTCCTTTCTTAAGGCGGTGTTGGAGTCACCCTGCCATGTTTTTTGGTCATGACTCAGTCTTGATACACTCTTGTCTTGGTCATGACTCAGTCTCGCTTTAGGTGGTCTTGATTACAGCACTGCAGCATAACATTTTTGATGTTTTATATCAGAAATAAAACTTAATTGATAAGCGTGCCAATGCTTCACAGTTTACCTCTACAGTTACAAATGAATGTGATGACGTCATGCCATTTGGAAACCATTAGCTCTCCGTCTGTAAAGGAGTTTATGTTTAAAAGATCCCACAATGAGTGGCAAACTTTAACAGATGTTCATCGACCCGATTTATAGATCAACCTGTTCATGCAAAGCCGCCGTATGCTACACTGAAATCCATGGCACCATGTCAGTCCTTCATTAGTTCTCATGCTGTAACAACATGAGCTTTTTCTGATCAGTTTCTGCAGGTTAATGTGAGGCGGTGGTCAGACGGGGGTCTTTAGTTTCACACCCTGGTTTTTTACTCCAGGAGGCCTGAAGGCAAACAGAGAGCGAGCGGAGCTGTTCAGGGATCCAGTGACGCTTTAGGAAAACACGGTTTAAAAAATGGATGGGAACACTAACTTTTCCAGACAGATGTGTTGATAAGGCCTCAGAAGGAGAGGCTTCGGTGAGAGGCAGGAGAAAATGGGGCTAAAAAAAAGAACAAAAAGGAGATACCAAAAATGATTCTGCATTCTGCTCAGTTTTACTTCAATCATATTCTCTTTCAGACTATCCCGTCTAAATTAGCAGCTGTCAGACCTCCTCGCAGTGTGGCGCTGATTGATGACCTCATCTGGGAGTTAACGTGACACACTTTGTGTCAACTCTTCAGACGGCTGCACTCACGCTCTGTATCGTCCTCTTTACTCCATAACCTTGAACCATTTATTACTTTGCCGTCAAACGCAGCTTATTGTTACCTGATCTCTCAAACCTTAGACCCTCTGCCACGCAAGCATGTGGCGAGCAGACAGAGACACTTAATTCTTTTGGCCAAGTAACAGATTATAAATACTGACAAATGCTTTGCAAAGTCCCATGTTTGACCGAGGAGGTTTCGGTAAAGGGAGAGGCCGGGGCTGCGCAGTCCCATTGCTTCCCAGCACACCCACATCCTCAAGGTGTTGATGAAGCTGCAGAGCTCTGATTGATGACTGTGTGATCCGGCGCGGTGCTCTGGGGTTCCTCTGCAGTATGTGGGTGTCCTCTGAGTGAAACCTCTCATTTCCTGCAGAGACACAAGGGTGATGAGTATGGAGGTGTTTTCCCTTTTTAGCAAAGAAAATCCACAAAGTCTTCAAACAGTTTTTATCTCATCTTTCTAGCGTCCACTTTCTTTCTTCTCGTAATGGATCCTGCAGCCTCTTCTTTGTTTTAATCACCACTTTATCTCTCATTTAGAAGAGTCAGCAGTCAGTGATTGGTCAGCAGAGGATTCTAGTGGGAAAATAAAGCTTTTTTTTATGGCAATATTTTGACGTGCCAAGCTCGTTGTGAAATCCGGCATTGTTTCAGCATGGCTTTTCGGAACAATAAAAGCCGCTGTGGTCGGCGTGTGGTTTTTTCACAGTAGTGTAATTACCCATTAGACGTGTCGGATCTATTAGATGTTCTCTGAATGGTCAGCTAAAATGCATGTCTGGGATTTTTGTTTTTCCTGAAAGGCGGCTCATAATGACAGGTAATGAGAGCTCATACATGACCTAAGTGATGGTAAGAGGAGCAACTCAGAATCAATTAACCCAGAGTTCTCCCCGGGTGGTTTCTTATTAATCAGTACAGTATCCTCTTAGAAATAAGGGTTCCAAAATGGTTCTTCCTTAAGGACTGAGGTTCTACCCAGAGCCATTTGGTTCTGAAGAAAGAGTTCTTCAAGGACTGCTGAAGTCATGGGTATCAAAAGATCCTCGCCCTCAAATATTCAAATGTTTATCCATGTTCCAAATGGTATTTTTAAATGCAGATGTATCTGGAACCCCCCTGTTCCTTTTACTTTCAGTTTTGTGTTTTTGCCTCATTTGTAGAATATAATTTGGTTCTTTAAAGAACTCTCAGAAGACAAGAAAATTACAGGTGAACCCCTAAAAAGGGGAGTTTCAGATCCCAGTCGGTGGGTTATACATGATCCTTAAATGTAAGGTTTTTTCATAGAACCCCTGAGTGGATTCTTGTTGCCACCCTTCCAATGTGGAAAGGTTCTGGATAGAACCTCCAGAGAGGGTTGTGGGTGAAACCAATACACCATAGCAGGGTTCTCTGTAGAACCTCACATAGGGAATTATGGGAGAAACCTTTCATAGATGGTTCTAGTTATAAGCCTTTATGATGGGTTCCAGGAACCCACTGAAAGGTGGAACCTTTATAAAGGATTCTACCAGGAACCATACAGGGTTTCTCTGTAGTCGAGGCTTAAATCTAAAGGTGACCATGTTTTCTCCATCGGGGCTCCTCAACTTTGGAACGACCTGCCCGAGGAGATCAGGCTTCAGAATCGGGAACATCTTTTAAATTTCTCAAAACCGATTTTTTAATTCTTTTATTTGTACTTATTTCTATTATCATTACATGTTGTTGTCTTGTCTTGCTGTCGTTCCTTTTATTCAGATAGCTTCATGTGATGTCTCTGCATTCTCCTCTGTTTTCATTTATTCTTGTCATCTTTTCCTGTTCTTAACTCTTTCACTGTTTTGTCTTATTTTTACTATGTTTTTGTCTATTTTGCTTTGTCTGTCACTTTGTAAACTCTGTTTTTAAAGATGCTACATAAATAAAGTTAGTATATAAAAATCATACATTTTGCCAAGCTAACTTTCAAGTTTTACAAGCTTTTTGGATTTTAACTCCCATGTGTGTGTTTTCACTTTTCTCATACTTTGGCATGAATTGGTTCTGCAATTGTTTAACTCGTGTTTTTTCTTGTATTACATCTTTCTTCATGCATGGCAGCTGGGGGTTGGGTCGGGTTGGGTGCGGGGGGCTATCTTTACCAGATAATCAACAAAGCCACAGATATTGGTAACATGCACAGTTCAGTTCTGGGTTTTATATCTGCAGATCAACAATCCAGATGTGGACCATCCACATGTCAGTCATGGGCCACAGAACAGTGCAGATTTTACACAAATTCAAAATAAATGCGTTGCAGAAATCTGAGAACAAAGAAAGATACAACCAGAGACAAATTCCTAAACTATTTGTAATTCAAAAGTTTTATGGCAGATGCTTCAAATTGAAACGCTAAAAAGCAAATGAAAGAAAATACCAGAAGAGATTAATCTCATTAAAGGGCACTGAGGTCCTAACAAGTATATAGAACATTAAACAGCTCTTTTTATGACAACTGAGAAACTGAGTCATACAAATGCTTCTCTGTCTGTTAATCTGTCTGTTAACAGGTAGTTATTGGGGTACATATGGATAAGTAAAATCTAAAGGTCTGTCCTCAAGTGAAGTGTCATTGTCCTCTAGATCAGTTGGCATGGTCAGAGTTCAGAGAAGCAGAGAGGAGAACCAGAACTACTGTGGACAGGGTCTACCTAAAAAAAGAGATCAGTATCAGTTTAAGTGTATGCTATATTTAGAATATTTTCACTGATTTAACCTTGGTGTCAGACAGTGTTTTCTGACTGGAAACCGCTGTTATACAAGCCAAATATCACTCTCTCCAAACCCACCAAACTCCACAGCTGAAATCCATAATTTTACTTTGCAGTTCGCAGGAGCTGCTGGTCTACCAGTGCCTTGATCTTTCTGTTTGCTTGTGTTATTGTGTGACTTTGGTGTTTTTAAAGGATAGTTTGGATTCACTGAAGTCGCACAATATCACAAACAAAACTAACAGATTGAGGCAACAGTAGCCTAGCAGCTCCTGTGTTATGCAGTTTGACTATGCAGTTTGGTTGGTTTGGAGAAAGTGGCTTGTATAACACCTGTTTCCATTCAGAAAACGCTGTCTGATGGCAAAGAATTGCAGTGAAAATATTCTAAATGTAATGCACACTTAAACTTATGTTGTTTTTTTTTTAGGTAGACCTTTTTGAAGTGACTAAAATACCCTTTTCTGCCGACTGTGTCCACAGCTCCTCTCTGCTCCTCTAAACTTGGGGCGTGCCAACTGCCATCTCCTGTAGATAATACACTGTCTACAACCTCATACAACCCCACTTCAAATAATGCAGACTATCCCTTTAAACAACCCACAACAATGAGAATGTGTTACCAAACATCTCTCATGAGCTCAAGCCTTATTACCAGTGAGTCCTTGATCCACACTGACAAAACAAAGTTCAGTGATCCTCTGTAACTGGAGATGTGTTTGTTCTGTACTACATTCCTTGGCTTGATTCAGTTTGCTCTGGCGTTATTAAAGTTATTTCTTCGTATTAGTTGTTTCTACTATGATCTGTCCTGATGTCCACCAGACTGGAAAATGTATTTTTGACCATAACTGTGGGTTTCCCTGATTAAATATTGGAGACAGAAGCAGTTATAAACTCTGCCATGGACAGAAAAGAGAAGACATGATTTAAAAAGGGGGCGACATAAATAATTTAAGGATGCGAGCTGTTCTGTTTCATTTTAGCTGTCAGCTGTCCAGTCACTCTTTACTGTTTTTCTGTGTGTGTGTGTGTTTTTTTCACATGTTCCTTATTCATGCATGTCTCTATAGATTGGTTTCTCCACTGTGACATGTGCCTGCTGGGTCCTGCTCTGTTTCTGCCCGTCCACTCAGCACAACAGATTTCAGGCGGACAGCTCTGTTAATAGGTGAAGTAACAGGTAGAAAATTGGATTTCTGTTAACCCTGTAAAGGAGCTGCCATCTGTTTTGTTATGTTCTCGCCGTGTCTCCATGGATTTCTTCCTACAGGGCAAAGACACACAGGTGGATGAATCAGAAACTCTAAATCGCCTGTAGGCCAGTGCATGCTGGGATGGGTTCTGTAGTCCACCACAACTCTGAACAGGAGGGACAGAAGGAACAAGAATCAGCCCTGCTAGCGAGCTGTGAGACTGTACTTGGGCCAACTGGAGCTCTGAAAATGATAATGGGCCTCATGCAAGAACATTTTCATGTTCTTATCTTAAATTTCTCCTACTTTTGTTCATACGAACATGTCATGTCAGATTCAGCAAACGCTCATAACTTCAGACACCTGTGTAAATGATGTGTGTCTGAGTGCACATGCATGAGACTTGTAAATTACCGTAATTAACACCTCAATAATACCATATACCATAAAGTTTGGAGATTGACGTCCTGCTTTCAGAGATCCATGGTGGAAAATCTGTCATTTTAACAGCGTCAGCAGTGGAATTCAGTAGATTTGGGTTATGATGGTTTGTCATTCTTCAAAAGTGGGTCCTCAGGAAAAAAGTTTGGGAAACACTGTGTTAGAGAAACAAGCTTGGACAGGAGTCGCTGTTCAATCCTCCAACCGGCAGGATAAATCTGATTGGGGAAAGTAAAGAGCAGCACCTGCCCCTCCCTCATTACCAACACGTAAGGTGCCCTTGAGGAAGACCCTTAACCACAACCGCTCCAGTGTCGCTGCTCAGTGGCTGACAGATAAGACTGTGGTTTTACTGGGTGTGTATGTGATCAGGGTGAGACCATCGCTCTCACCGCTCATCACTTTCACCTACGTGGACGATAATCGGGAAGCACCTGTGTCATGTTGAGATGAGAAGTTCATGGAGCCAAACCCTAAACCTAACAGGAAGTCAGCCATGTTGAATTTACTGTGCCATTGTTGTGTATTTTTCCATTCAATTTCCATTCATTGTACTTTCACAAACTCCTCCTCCACAACTGATCAGATCGACTTCAGAATCGATGGGTGCAGTCCTAAAGACATTCCTGATAAAAAGTTATTAAAAGCTTGATTTTTTTTGTCAAACTGTGTGGATATGGTAGGGTACCAAACTGCAATGTTCAGTCCCTGCAGGATTTCACAAGTCTTTTTTTGGGGGGGATCATTGCAGCCTAAAATGCCTGATTTCACTGCAGCTTTTCTAAAAAATTGCACATGTTGCAATGCTTTTAGACAATTTTTGCAATGAAATGGCAGGACCAAGTGAAAATTGTAAAGGAAAGTTGCTTTTTTTTGTATTATTCATTAAAAATCGAAGGCAACTTGTTCCAGGGACTGGAATGAAGTTGATCTACTGGAACAGAACATATAATTACTGGGTGTTCTGTATCACCACGTAGTGAAGACAGGAAGTGACATTGAACCTTTTGGACCAAACAGCGTCCACAGTCCCCACACACTCTGATGTGTGGGGGTGTGAGGGCCTGGTTATCACTGCTTGTTGCTTCAATATTAGGCTTATTATTGATTCCTGTTATTATGCAATAATAGAAAGTTAGCCTTTGAAAATCATGGCTTTTTCATTGTTTGTTTTTGTCACTTTAAACACAAAACCCTTTCCCTTATGCTTGTCTTTTCAGGTATTAAAAATTGGGTTGAGGGAGGCGAGTCGCTGTAGGCCATCTCCTGCTCTCTGCCTTTATAAATGATGACTTCCACAAATAGAGTTTATTCAGAGGAGAGCAGGGAGAAATGGAAATAATTCCTTGCACCGTGAGACAGCCTTACTTTATTGTCTCAGTGTAATAGTCTCTGCCCTAACACATGCAGGAGATAATGTGTTATCATAAAACTGATTTCCAGGCCCATCCGCTGGACTGAGGTGTGCTGTGGAGCAGATCGAGCTGTCTGCTTACTGTCACACACACACAGGCAGCTTGGTGCAGATGCAGCAAGACGTGCTGTGGGTATCCAGCATCTCCAGGCCCCCCTCGCTGGCTGCCATCTATCTTTTCCATCTCCAAAAACATCCCTTCCTCTCTTTCCTATCATGCACTCCTGCATATTTACAGCTCCTTATTCATCAGAAACACTCCAGGTGCTGACTTGCACACACATCTTCCTCACACACCTACTGAGTAAACACACAGGGGATCCCACCTACATTCTTTTTTATGCATGCATCGGATATTCAGTATTCATGTGGCATCGAGCTGAAAGCATCTGGGAAAGTGCAGCAGCAGCAGCAGAGGGTCAGGATGCAGGAAAAACCACTGAATGTATTGTTGTTGACAGAGTCCATTACAAGGTGAGAATGGTGAAGTAATTAGGAAACCTGATTGTTAAATTCGCTTTGCTTGAAAGTCTAATTCTGTTTGTCCCCCAGTCAGGGTTTGATTTGTTAAAAGGACTGTTCTGCTTTGACTGTTTCACTTCATGTAACTGATATCAACAAAGTTCTGTGAAGCTCAGTTCAGTGTAATATGTAAGATCACTTTACTCCGGCTTGTTTTTCTATTTATCATCAAGAATGTCAAAAAGCTGGTGTGATGCCTCTGATCAGCCTCAGTGCCCTGAGGTAGTTTACTCATCATCGCCCATCAACCACACTGCCATCTGTGTGCATGCTGTAAAAACAAACTATTTGTTTTAACTTAAAAAAGTCCGTGTCTGGGCTGCCTTAAAGAAACAATATGTAGAAACTACACATGCAAAAATTTGTAAGAAGTTAGTGCAGTCCAGATAGTGTGTTGAACTCCTGCCCCCTCCTCCCCAGGCTCAGGGAGGCTCAGGCAGGCTGCAGGAACACTGCAGGAGTGCAGGATGCATGCAGCATCGTAAACTGACAACAACAAGTGCAAGTTGATAACTGTCAATTCTGTCATCATTATCCAGAAAACAAAAGCTCACTGCTCTGAAAACACACTCTGGATGAGAGTAGTTCAGTGGCTGCCTGACTCTACTGCTGCCAAACTCCATTAACATTTTGCTCAGTTTAACAGTTACAAACATCTGCTCCTTCTACAAGATATTAATGATTTCTTACAACTCATAAACAGACACTTAGTCATTTGGCGAACCTTCGGCATTAATTTGAACTCTAATTTATGTGAAATGAAAACTGGTCTGGGATAGACATTGCAAAGGGGGACACATATTTCAACATGTTTCCTTGATCTCTGATGACACATCAGTCATTTTATGATTTATTACAGTAAATATATTGCAGATTTCTCCTTTAATTCAGCTGCATTTGAGAAACATGTCCCAAAGGTTTAAGATGTTAAGTTGAAGCAACAACTCTTCAGTCACACTGACAAACATTACAAACAAATTTGATTTTCTTTTATGGTTTCTCAGTTTGAAAAGTTGTATATTTCACAAAACAAACTTGAGACAATGTGTGTATTAATTAAATGTTAAGTGTAGGGCAATAAGAACTGAATTCAACGCTGATCTTTATCATGGTTTGCAGTATTTGTGTGTGAAAACAAGCAACCACAACTCTTCGTGAAGTGTATTGTGATACAAAGTTTTCATCATGTGTTTTCTTCAAACTATATAAAAGTTGTTAGCTCTCAAGCAATGCATGCTGGGAAGTCTGTTAATATGCTTATCATGTTTCAAACTCAATCCTTTCAAGTCAAAAGACAAAAGTAGAAATATTAAAATAATGAGAAAAGGTTGGTTGATTCCACTAAATTCCTGTTTGTTTTTTTACAGTGCAGGGTAAAGACTTAATTTGCCCACGTAAAAGCTTAAATATATGTTTGTGTGTGCGTGTGTGAGCTGTTTATCTGTTTGTCATATACAAAGTCTCACCAGGATGAGAAGTCAGGATGATTAGAGAGGAGAAATCGTGGCCCATCTTGTAATCAAACAGAGGAGAAGGTGTGTCTGGAGAACATAAACACAGTTCTGTATGTTCTGTCTGCTTTCCATTAAACCCAGGTTCCTCAACATGGCAAAGAGAAACTAACTAAAAAAAAAACATCATGCACAAATGTTACTGTTGGAAACAAGTGGTTTGCAGATCTTTGTCGAACGAGTGGTTTCACAGATAAATATATGCTGCAGTGCTGTTATTGTGGTGTGTGTGAATGTTACACAAAGAGGGAAAGACAGGGTGAGTTGCATCATCTGTCGGGTTTGTATAGTAAATCAACTCAAGTTTATTAGCATTGCTCAGTATTATATGCAGCGTCTGAAAGAGCTTTACAGGCTCACAGCAGTGATGGTTCCCGACACAAACAGGGAAACAGGAAAAGAAAAACAATGAACAGTTAATAGAATAGAACTGAAATTGAAATCCAACAATAGGATTAATATAATAAGCCCAAATACTGATACAGTAAATCCAGTATTAAAGTAAATCCAGCACAGTAAGTCAAAGGAACGGCTCCACTGAAGTGAGTCAAATGAAAAAGCTGCTGGTGCAGAGTTGTTTCATAAAGCTCGAGGCTCAGGTTGGATACAGATTTACTTACTATTTTTAAATGTAACTGATTAATAAAATTCCCTCTGTTTCTCTCTGACTCTTCCAGTTACCAGTGTTACATTTGTACCATCAGAAAAATACAGTCAGTGGTGGAAAGAGTACTGACAATCTGTACTCGAGTGTTAAAATATTACTCAGTTACAAGTAAAAGTATCGATGTCAGAGAAATACTTAAGTATTAGTTACTTTTTAACCATTAATGTATAGTTTCTGTTTCCCTAAATCTTCAGTCTGACTGGCTCCTGCACTGTTTCACCTCTCCTCTGTCTCTGCTAACAATCAATTATCAAACCTAAATTAATCACAAAGTGAGTTTTTTTTTATCATATCATGCAGCCAAATCAGGTGGAGACCTCTAGTGGCTGTAGTGATTATGACGGGAGCAGAGGAGGAAGTCAGCTGACGTTGTATAAAGAGTGACAAAGTTTGCATATAGACCACAACAGTCAACAGGCCGCTGCAAACATGAGTAGTTTTGATCGCGTCCTCAGTCCATCATGTTCATAAAGGTACACCATTATAAGGAACTTTTTTAATTCCAAACCATGATAAACCAAGTAGCTTTGGTGCCTGAACTTAACCATAGTGTGACCATTTCATGTTGTTAACCTGTTATTCTGTAATATATATGTATATATGTCACAAAAATGATGTGTTTATTGGTACCATTTGCTGCACAGTATGCTTTTTGTCATTTCTCACACAGTGTACCTACAAACACTGCATTTCCTTCATATTTTATAGTTTATTTTCCCTTTTGAAATACTGTGTCACTTTCTGCCTTGTTTACTGTGTAACTGCTGCATTGTTCTACATTTTAAAACTGAATTGTTGTGGGCATAAAGTGGAGGGAGCATACATTACAGCGACGGAGCCACTTTCATGTTTCTCTGTCTCTGAGGTTGAACTGAGAAAAGAAAAATAAAAACTAACTCTGCCCTAAAACAGTTCATCTCTATCTTGATGTGAGGCGACAGTCGAGTTATAGATGTGGGCAAACTGAATCCCACTGAGTTTCTCTCTAACGTTTCATTAGTCAGCCGTGTGTCCACACAGCTTTACAGCAGAGCAGGAAACAAGCAAACCAGATCCACGCATGAAAATTCATCGAGTCGCTGCATCACTGAGGCAGATCTGACTTTTTTTAAGTGAATCTAAAAGTAGAGAGTTAAACAAATGGAAATAATTTAAGTTTATTTAACAAGCAGTTTGTCAGGTTGAATACCTGTCATCAGGAGAGCAGTGAAGCCGACTGCATGTTTATCTTTTCTATTGCAAAAGTGTAAATAGTAGACGTGGTGTGTGTACATATGGATCTGATTAATGGATTTGTTCAGAGTATAAGATACATGTGGTACTGTGTGATACCTGCAGGCTCATATTCTGGACAGAGACAAAACGCTCTGTCTTCTTTTTAAGTCTTTGTTCCCCACTGACGTGTTCTCGAGGTTCCACAGCAACAAGTGCAACATGATAAATTAGAGTCTGACTGATGAGGGTTTGTGGTCGGCTGTGTTTGACTTGGTGGTCCGAGTATCCACCAGAGTGAGGTGTTACAGGACGGGGCTCCTGCAGCTGGACGACATCACTCTCATGTCTGTTCCCTCTCTTTTACCAGGACCACTTTTTTTTGTCTCTGCTCCTCTGTCTTTATCATGGACGGGTTAGCTAACAGGTCCCCTGGGTCAGACTGTCTGTCCGGTGGGGTTAACATTTATTCACCAAAGTCAATCATATCACTACAAACAGACACAAAATGATGACAGAGACACAAAAGTACTGAAAAGAGACACCACAACAAGACACAAAATGACTACAGAGACCCAAAGGTACTACAAAGACACACAAAAGTACCACAGAGAGACATGGAAGTACTACAAAGATACACAATATGACTGTAAAGACACAAAAGTACTGCAGAGAGACACAAAATGATGACAGGGACACAAAAGCATGACAAAGAGACACAAAACTACAACAGAGACATACAAAAGTACCAAAAAGAGACACAAAAGTACCATAAAGAGACAAAACTACCACAGAGACACAAAAATATCACAAAATGAAACACATGTACCATAAAGAGACACAAAAGTACTACAAAGAGACACAAAAGTACCACTAGGAGACATAAAACTACCACAAAGAGACATATAACAACTACAGAGACACAGAAGTACCACATTGAAACATAAAAACTACCACAAAGCGACAAAAATGACCATAATCAGACCCAAAGGTACCACAAAGAGACACAAAAATACTATAACAAGACACAAAACAACTACAGATAGAGACAAAAAAGTACCACAAAGACTACGCAGACACAAACATAGTACAAGGAGACACAAAGCTACCACACGGAGAGACAAAATGAGACATTGTGTCTCTCTCAGTCTGGGTGTGGTCCTATAAAGGAGGGCTGAGGGGCCCTTTACATATCTGTGCGCAGGGACCCATTGTCTAATAATCCGTCCATGGTCTTTATGCATGTGTGCGTTGGACAGGGTGGTCCCCGTCTCTCTCTACGTGGGCTGCAGGCAGATGGGAGAGGCCGGGGGTTGGATTGGTTGATTTGCTTGTGTGATAGCTGCTGCTGTGCCGGATGGTTTCCTCATGTGCCCCCACACATGATCCGCAGCTCTCCCACGCTGATTTCTCACCCTGCAGAGACCTGCATGAAAACACTGATAAAAACAGAGAAACAAACGCTAGAACATGATAGAGATCCTGGTGGAAATGGCCCCATGTTCCCCGTTTGTTCTGCAGCTGTTGCGTGCATGCAGCGTTTTATTCCTCTGTGACTTGTATATTTATTTTTCAGGTGTTTCAACATCACAACAAGGACTTGAACCATTTGGAGCACGCTGAAAGACCTTCACACATCCACCGTTTCCTCAACTGTGTGGAAAGATGCCACGTTCCAAAAATATCCTCCATCAGGGACGTCGGCTCACATTGTGTGCAGATGATGTAGCTGTAGTCCAAGATTTGTCAGTACAGATGTGTGTCAGTGTTTCAGTGTTTTGATTTCACTCCAACCTGCTCTGCGTGTACGAGGAACTCTGGGTTAGAGGTGCGACATGTAGTGTTTTATGTTTTAACAATGAGAGCCACATTTCCCATAAATCCTGGAGCTTCCTGTCTCAGTGGACGTGACTATTTCTCCCTCCTTCCTCCCTGTTGCCACCTCGGTTATATTAAAGTCGGAAAAGTCAGGATAAGTTATGAACCAATAACAGCTCAAATACATTCAGATACTGAAGGACAAGATCACATGAAGTTGATCATATGCAGCTGTAATGTTGGAATGAGGAGCAAATATGGCAGGTAGACAAACTACTGAGGCAGCTATAGAAGAATGAAAAATACATACTTTATTAAACTCTCTTGGGGAAATTACATGTTTCCACTTATTTTTATACACATACAAGCCTGAAATTGATGCATAAACAGGACGTAGACCTGCAGCAATGAGATGTCAGAGCAGAAAGGCTGCCACTTAGAGCGGCGCCCCCAGCAGATAAGGGGCCTCACATGATAAGAAATTTGTCTGTCTGGTATACAAACAGCTACATCCAGAGCTAAAGGTAACTCAGCTAAGTTTATAAACTATATGATTCACAAATCTTTTAGCCCGACCTGACTGTTCACTTTTCACCAGGCATTACGTTTACCAGCGAGATCATAGTCTGCTTTTATAGAGTTTGGGAAACCTGAAATACTTTCCTCTGGTCTTGTCTGGAAGGGAACCCTTGAATTGCAAAACTCTCGCAAGATTTGTGTATGTTGTTCCTTCATTGTGATGTTACACAAACATTAAAATGTTTACAAAATCTTCCACAGTCTGAGGTTCCCTTCAAGACTCGACCATCAGTTTCTCCCTCCTCTGCTTGTGTCACTTCCAAACATCTGTGCTCTCTTCTGCCTCCATCCTCACGTACAGCTGTTATCTCATTGGTTGCACAATGAAAGGTCAGCAGCAAACGGCAGAGCTGAGCGGTGCACCACCGCTCTCTCCACAGACAAACAATGGGACAGCCAGCACAAAGCATTTTCACCGCTGATCATGTGTTGAAGCCTTGAGGAGTTCGGTGCCTTGTTCAGGAGCCCTGCAGCGGCACAGTTTTCATTTTGTGTTTAAGTTTTATAAAACTCAAGAGTTTGAGGTTATCAGAGCTCTTTGATTACAGTTAAATTAAACTTACTGATTAAGTCAACTCAAATATTGCAAGTAATCACAACACAGAATTTTTACTCACCCCTCTCATTGCAATAAGTATAAAAACAGATTATTTAATTTTCAGTGAACTCAGTACAGTAGTAAATAAAATCGTGTTTTTATTCTTTTAAAATATTTGTGTTTTACGGGCGTTTTTAAAGACATTTTTCCCTCATTAATTGAAAATGATGAGTGGACAAAAGTTACGTTAGCTGGCTATTTATTGGCATCAGATTACATTTTTCTTTGCCCATTTTTTTGGGTAATGTTTTTGGGAAATGTTGCTTTCTGCGACAAATAAATGACAAAATAAGTTATTTGTAATGCCCTCCAAAACACAGAACCATTATATTAAAAAAAAATACTGCCACCACGGTGGTTAAAGTTTGGTTTAGGCTCAAAACATAATTGTGTAATGTGAGCAAAATATCAGTCACGGTTAAATCAAACCAACACTGACCTTTGTAGATTCTATTATATTATATTTGTTCTAAAAGAACAGACTTCTTTTTAGAACAATTCTGTGTATTAAGGTCAACCACAGATTGACTTTAACGGGTCAGAATTTTGTTTTTTGTGGCATCGAAAAAGGAAAATAATTGTGTGTTTTCCTGTTTTCATACTGAAGTGGGTAATCAAATAAAACAGTATTAAAAAAACAACTATAATTTGTGTTTTCCGTTATTTTGTTTTGTGCTGTTGTGTTGTTCTGTGCACTGTGTCCGGTCTGATCTGCAACAAGCCTCACAGGAAGACAAAGGAAAAGTTTTAATCTGCAGATTGAGCTGAATAACAGATGACACACAGACAAGATGATTAATATGTTTTGCCTCATGGTCATTTATTTCTTTTATCCTCTAAGAGTAAAATTATGGTAACGTTGTTGAAATGGAGAAGCAACGTCTCTTAATCTGGGAGGACGGGTTCGGCATGTGGACATGTGTCTCCTCTGTGTCAACGTCAGAATCTTTTGTTAACATCTAAGAGGTTTTGTGATAACAACATCATGCTGCTTCCGTCTTTGCACAACCAGGAAAGTGCTTTGTCAGGTCAGGCCGACATAAACATTGTGATTTTAGGCTTTTGAACAATGACCAATGATGTCGTTTTTATGGAGAGGACGGTCTCTTTTGTTTTGCTTTGATGTTGCCTGAGAACAGCTGCCGTCCTCTGTGAAGAGACGAGACAAAAACTTTACAAACCAACATGCAAACCTACTGGGGGTGAAGATTTGACACTGAAAAAGGTTTTAGTTGCAGCATTACTTTAAAAATGGCTTCCTGTTTTTCTGTCTGTTGGCTGTAAACATGGAGACACCATGTCTGACATGAATGAGCGTATTTCTGTTGTTTATCTTAAAAATGTACATGTCATGTTTCACAGTATGACCAATGTTTGCTGGGCAACTTTAGCCACAGTCATTTAGCATTAATGTTAGCATATATCAGCTGACAAGTAACTTTACATATTTAAGACTTTTCCAGGGTTCTCATTTTAAAACATTAAAAAGTCAGCTGGAGTCCACTTCTCAGACTCATGGAGGTTGAGCATTGAGCATTAGCTTACATAATTACAAAATCCACAGTGGTCAGCTAGAAATAAGAAGCTGCTTTTGTTTGACTTTTCTGTGTAATCGAAGACACTTTCAATGTTGAACAGGTCACGATTATCACTGTAAACAACAGGATGTGTGATTTTGTTTGAGCTACATTATCTAGCTAGCTAACTTGCTCTTTTTTTACGCTGGCAGTGTGTTAATTTAACAATGTTTAAATATACTGTACTGTTCAGAGGAGACAGTGTGAGAGAAAGAGGTCATGCTCATGGACGGAAGTGGAGACATGAAATAAAAACTGATCATGTGATCATAAAGCCAGCTGTAACTCTCTGTAATTCTCGGGTTTATCAGTGAAGTGTATGAACCACACTGCAGACTTGTGTCAGGTCCATCACTGGTCTAATGGGCATCAGTAGATCCATGTATGCTCGTCTCCTGTCTGAAATGCTCCTTCAGATGCTGTCTCACTCCCTCTTCCTGTCTTATATATAAAAAATGATCCTGCCTGTTCAAATTAATGCAAAAAACATGAATTTTGCAAAGCATTTTGAATGGTGTCTCAGCACCTCCAGCTCTGACCAACTTCCAGCGTCTCTGGCCGTAAAAAAATCAGATGATGGAGTCTGTCAACTGTCTTGGCAGTATTCTGCTTAGTTCTTGTAATAGCAATAATTCAGACTTTAAACTGCTAATAAAAATGTCTGTTAACAAAAGAAGAACCACAACAGCAGCACAGAGGCTCATCTTCTTTTAGCTGAAGGTGACTGAGCACGTTTCTTCATGAGTTGAGTTTGTGACGTAGTCGAGTCTGTATTTTATTGCCCCGAGCATATTTTAATGTCTTCGCTTTTCCTACAATGGGCATGTCAGTTCGCTTTTATCTTAAAACTTCTTTTTTTTTGTCATTTCAGCTGACTTGCAGTCTTGATTAATCTTGACAGAGAGAAAAACGTAGTTTGATTAGTGTCTCCATATAAGTGCTCCCTGGTGATCAAATTAAAATTCTGCAGTCTATCTGTCAACCCCATCTCAGGCTGCTTTGCTGCATTCAGGCCCTCGTATAGAAACAAGTCGAGGAGGAGAAAAGGCTGCACAGAAACACTTCACATTGCTTTATTTTCTTTTGATTTTCAAGACATACTTGTCTGCAAAATCAGTCAAGTAAAAACACAAGTACTGTTGTTCAAAGTGTTGTGTTTTCTCTAGAATTGCAGCAGCTACAGACATTTGTTCTGCTCTCGTGTCCCCCGTGTCTCTGTGGAGGATTTATCACTGAGGATTCATGTGTGACACGTAGCAGGAAGAAAACCCAGTCGGACCCCAGAATGTTTAAGTGGTGATAAGACTGCAGGGAACCACACTCCAGGTCCAATGGACGCGCACATATGGTCCCGCTTTTGACTGCGGTTTGGCTGCCGGTCCGTCACTCCATACTTTCTGGTTTCAGCATTTTATTTTCACTTGCTTGAGGTCATTTTCACAAATGCTCAGGGGTGTTTTGTAAAAAGAGGGGAAAAAATACTAAAAGTGCATTTCATGAGCCTATAACATGAAGCCTGTGTAACGTATTGTGTATTTCCTCAGGAGATTCTGAGGTTTATACAGACAACTTTGGGAATAATTTGAATAATTTCAGTGTTTTTTCTATCACAGTACAAACTCACTGAGGTTTCTCCAAACCTCTTATGTCGTCTACATGTGTCGATCCTAAACCCAATATTGAATTAAAGGAGTAGTTTGACATTTTGGGAAATATGTAAAATTGGGGAAATAATTCACTTTCTTGGCGAGAGTTTGTTGGCAAGTTTAGTTCCTTCATCACTGAAGCTTGTTGGGAGCTGTGAAGTCAACCCTCTGTTCAGGTGGCTGTAGCTGTTTTGCTACCATGGTGAGTTCCCCCAGCACAGACACACAGTTTCAGCTCTCAGTACTTTTATTGTGAGACTCCTGCTCCGGACACAGTAACATAAATCATCAATACATGATGTGTGCCTGCAGCTGTCCGGCTCCTGCAGCACACGTCCTCCAGTCCACTACATTCAGCAGAAATCTCAGGCAGAGCTCCTCTTCTCTGTGTGAGCAGAAGTCTTCTGACTTCGACTTCAAGCACACGACTGCATGAAAAGGGGAGAGTGCAATCAGGAAAAAACCAGCAGCAGCTGTGCCAGTCGACTCACCTGACACTGCTCTCATGAGCCGTCCCATCACACCTCTCTCTGTCCTGCAGCTGACTGTTAACCACTCCCACCTCCACAGTAGCATTAGGTTGGGTACCAATGTCAACCACAATGACAAACAAACGCAAGCATTTTTTTGTTTCACAGCAGAATCACTTCATCCCAGCGCCCCGCCACTGCTTTTCTGTAGACAAGAAAATGCTGTATGGACACAGAGCCTGATTCCTTATCTTGTTGTCACCTTTTACGCTGCCAGGCAACAAGTGGAGACTTCAGGAAGTCACTGGTTCTGGCCAATAGGATTTCCTGCCCGCCATACTATTGCAATATACAACTATACAAAAAGTTACAATTTGTTGAATGTACTGTACCTCCATTTAGTTATGACTGCTCATCCGCGAGGCTACTACGCTACAACAAGCTACAGAATACAGTACCATTTGTGCATTTGTGGAATGCTTTCCCCAGAAATCAGTATAAACAGCACTATTACGCATGTCTGGTGTGAATGTCTGTGTCCGTTTGGGAGTATATTCAGGCCTTTAGACGGTCTTAGTTTGGTCTGACTCACCAGAAAATCCCCAGGAAACAACAACAACCTCTGAGATAGCAACTTACACGCTGAAAACGCAAAAAATCAGCGCCTGCTGCACTAGTGGTGCAAACGTAAACAGCTGTTCTATTTTGTAGAAGCACCGTCGCTGCATCCTGGAGCTTAGCACTGCCCAAGACTATTGTGATTGGTTGGAAGAAATACAAACATGTCAGTGTTTTTCCCCCTGTAGCAGGATGATAACGTGTGGAGCCAGATAGATGTAGACAATACTTAGTTTAACCATAAGGACACGCAGGACACATGATGCAATGACATCTCTGTTTATTGTATTATAGATGCTCATTTCGTTTGCACACATTTTTGTTTTTTTTACATTTTATCGTGTATTTTTTTTTTTGTATCTTGTATCAACTCTAAGAAATTCACATTTACACAATGCATTTTACATTAGTAGGTAAGTACAGGTGACATTCAGCTGTTTCGGGGAGCAGGTCCTGATCTATCTGTATCAGGTTTGTAATAACACCACAGAGAATCGCACAGTCCCCCCAAAGAGTTCATGTTACAGCATATTACATGTCTCGTCGCCTCTGTAATGGAGGTACACGATGAAACTTACTGTACATGCAAAACCTCTGCACAGTAGAGCTGATTTCTATTGACTAATAGCATATGTGAGTTTTAGAGTAGAAGTCTTAGGTGGCATGTATATGTTTGTGTAATGCTACATGACCGTATCAGTTGCCAGTGTTTATAGCATGTTAACATACAGTATGTGTCCACTGGCAACCTGTTTGTACTGTAAATATTGGTGCAAGGTTTATACAGTTTGCTTGAGTCTCCAAGATTCATCGATAGCTCTGACTTCTGTTTACTTAAAAACCTTCATTAGCTCTCAAAATATCAAAGAAATGCACAAAAAAACATACAATAAGTGGAAAAACTGCAACAAAAAATAGTCAAACTTCTGAACATAAAGACACCTGACACTGTACACAGGCACTTGAACTGTGGTACACTCTTTGAGTGCATTCATATTACATCTAATAAGTGCTACAAAATAACATATCCGTTAGAAAAAATACTGATTCCAAAAGTGTAATACTATTCATAAAAGGAAAACGTAAAGACAAAAACAATTTACATCAACAGAATGAGGGCAAATTTAAACCTTAACCTTGGATGTGTCTTGCATATTTCTGTTTATATTCGGGTTTTACATTCTCACGTTGTGTGTCTCACTTCACAAGCTGCTAGAGAAAGAGAATAAGTCGGTTCAGGGTAGACGAGCGCGCCGCTGGAGGGCTGATTGAGCCTCAGGGGGAGACAGAGTCGAGGGGGTACGGGTCTTATTCTCCTTTAAATCAACTCTGGTCACTCAAACTGCAGCAGCGTCTGCTTTAATGCCACAGCTCGGATCAGGATGAATCATACCGGCTCTCTCACTAGAGGAGTGAATCATACAGTGTCACTCTGTGTGTGTGTGCGTGTGTGTGTGTGTGGTCACATGTCCACACCGCATGCCCACATCACCTGAGGAGCTGTGAGCGAAAAATACAGCAGCATATTATTTGTTTCCATTCACAACGCTGCCGTGATACGGGAATGAATCACAAGTGAGGAGAGCAGAAAGTTTAATTGTCTTGAGATGTTGGCGACCACATGACCGATCCATGCGGCGTCACACAGGATGTAATGACTCACATTCTCTGTAGGCCTCGACATTTCTTATCTAGCTAGTGCTCACTAAACTCTACAAACTCTGCTTACAAGTAAACACGTTTTGTTTCTCCTCTAAAGTAAAAGAACGTTTGCTTATTTGCTTAGAGTCACATGAGAAGACTGGTTCCACTTGTCCAGGGGTCATCGACCGTCGTGTTGTTTTACAAAAAGTAATGTTTTAATTACACTCTCAGAAATAAGGCTTCCAATAGAGTTCTTCCTGAAGGGCTGAGGTTCTACACAGAACCATTTGCTTCTGGAGAACCATTTTTTGAAGAAGGGTTCTTTGTAAGACTACAGGTTCCATTAAGAACCTGTAGTCGAACCTGTAGTAGAAGAGTTCTAAAAGCCCCCTTCATGGGTTCTAGATAAAACCCTTGGGATATAGAAGAGTTTTCAGTAGAGCCACCTAGGTGCGTTCTAGAGAAAACCTTTGAAATATAAAAGGGTTCTTGGTAGAGCCACCTTCGTGGGTTCTAAATAAAACCCTTGGACTATCTAGAAGTCACCAAGGAAGTTCTACCAAAAACTCTTTTATATTCCAAGTGTTTTATCTAGAACCCACCCAGGGGGTTTTTGGTAGAACACCCTTTGTGGGTTCTAGATAATACCCTTGGAACATAAAAGGGTTTTGGTGGAACTCCCTGGGTGGGTTCTAGATAATCCGCTTGGAATATAAAAGCGCTTTCGGTAGAAACCCTGTGTGGGTTCTAGGTGAGCCGGTAGGTGGATTTTGTTACATTTGGACGGAGCCAGGCTAGCAGTTTCCCTCTGTTTCCAGTCTTTATGCTAAGCTAAGCTAATAGCTGCTAGCGTTAGCTGTATATCTGCTGTGCAGACATGAGATCTGTATCGATCTTCTCATCTGAGTCTCGGCAAGAAAGCAATAAACATATTTCTACTGTCAAACTATCTGTCGGCTGTTATGCAGATCAACCCGTATCTTTCTACATGTTTCTTATTTTCAACATAACAGCTGCTTCATATCTGGACCTGTCTACCTACCTAATCTATCATACATCTACAGAAATCCTCTACAGATCTCTTGATCATTTTTTAGTCATACCACAACAAGAGGGACCCTGAGAAAGTACGTGCCCCTGCAGGAATGAATACTAAAGCAGTGCAGTCAAGCTCAGCTCCGCTATACTTCTTTTACAAGATATCTATGTTGACTGTTTTTACAATTACTGCGAGCAGCAGGGGGCCAACATAAAAGTGGTCTGGAGTGATAAAAGGTGCCATCCAGCCTTGCTGCTAAGTGCTTTTATATCACCATGGCGATATAGTAAATGTCAGTGGCTTCGGACTTGGATAAAGGGGGTCTGTAATGTCATGTTGAGGCTTCAAAGAGAGCCGCGTCGCCTCTCTGTCGTCCGCAGCATTAAATCCGATGAGAGGCGGCTGAGCCGAGCAGAGCAGAGGGTAAATGAAGCTGAAACCCTGAGGTAATTACTACCTGCCTGTCAGGACGTCTCTCTAATGGGCCCGGCGTTGACGTGAGCGCCACCGCCGGTGCATCAATACTGTTTATCAGACTTTATCACACGGATGGAGCTGTACGCAAGACTGTGAGTGCGAGTATGTGGAGGGTGGTGGTGTCAGTGAGTTTGCCTGCGAGGGGTGTCCCAATTTTCCACTCAGGAAGTGTAAAGAATGACAAATGGGATTCCTTTTCACACTTTGTTTCAGCACCGAAATTCACTTTAGCGTCTGTTTAATGTACACTCTTAGAAATAAGGGTTCAAAAAGCTTTTTTTTTTAAATAAAAGGATCACTATTTTTGGAAGTAAAGTGTTCTTCAAGGATTGAAATAATCCTTTCTTCTTTGAAGCATAATATAAAAGGGTTCTCAGTAATACTCCTTGGTAGGTTCTAGATAAAACCCCTGGAGTATTAAAAGGGTTCTCATTGGAAAACATGGCTACATTCTAGGCAAAAAATATTAAGGAATATTAAAAGGTTTTTGGTAGAACCTGAGATCCTTGGATTGGATCCTTGGTTTTGGATAGAACCCTCAGATAAGCCACTGACATGGAACCGGCCTCATTCCACGCACCTAATTCTGTATCGTTCTTGAGCAGTTCCACCAAAAATAAACTGGTTCTGAACCGTAAAAATAGTGGGTTTTCCATGGGAACCAAAGTGAGGATGTTGTGCATTGCTCAGCGCCCTCTGTTGACATCCTTAAATCACAACAGTTCCACTCAAACTGTTGGAAACGTGAGCTGGTTTACTAGATAGCACCAAGGTTCTAGGAATCTTGAATGGAACCGGTTCAAGGACCAGAGCTAATTTAGTGGAAAAGGGCCTGAGGGTTCTGGGTGGAAGCACTACACCATAGGAGGGTTTTCTGTAGACCCTCTGATAGAGGGTTCTGGGTAAAACTTTTTACAGATGGTTCTAGGTAGACCTGTTCTATGGGGACAAGCAGTAGAACCCTTTGTGGTGCTCGGTAGCACCTTTATTTCTAAGAGTGTACTGGTTCTCTGATGACGTCACAGCTGCTTTTTTGCTCATCGGCGCCCCATCGGCTCGTCGCAGTGAGTCAGCTGAGCTCCATGGTCAGATGTTTCTCTCATGTTCCACATCCAGGTTCCGTCACAGAGAACCGTGGAGGCAGCCCGCTGAATCAGCCGTGTAACTCAAGCCACGAAATGAAAGTAATGCACCACAAACAGGAGACAAACATTCGGGTGTGTTACATTATGAGCATAAAATTACTGCAACACAATCCCTGGAGGCGCTGTGGAGGGGTCTGTGTGAGCGAGGGGACGGAGGCTGAGGAGAGCAGGATGAAAAATAGCTAGCTACACAGCAGTTGACCTTTCTTCCCAAATATGAGTCACTTGCATCAGTCGGCGCGGCCAATCCCAAACAAAGACGCAAGCATTTTACAAGACAACATGCCATGGAATGCGTCTGTGGTTAAATGATAAAAGAAGGAGAAACTTCAGATGAAGTTAGGAGTGACTCACGGCTCCCCCGCTGCTTTCTGTATCGCTGATGACGGCGGGGGTCTAATAGAGTGAATCCTCGCGGAGGGAGAGACAGAGGATTATCTGAGAGTGGGATGCCACAGAGGAAGATGTGAGAGGAGAAAAGGTCTCTTTGATGCACGAGGAAAAAGAAAGTGGAGATAATGGAGAACCTCTCTGCCTATTTACCTCTCAGGCACATACGTTTCATGGCTAGTGATTGTGGAATTAGAGGGAAGATGGAAAGCGTAGAAAGGGGACAGAGGATACTAAGTTGGCAGTTAGTGAGAATTATGTCAATATTAGATACTGGAATAGTCAGTTAATACGAGATGCACTGGTGTATATCTATGAGTATGTATCTCCAGTGATGTTGGTACAGATAGTGGTTGATATTGCCGTACAGTTTGTGTCCAGGCACACTGATAGATAGAGTTGGACTCTATATGCAGGGATGAAGAGTCAAACTGTGGCCCAAAGGTGCTGGGAGGTCCCAACGAGTCCAGTCTTTGCCTCTGTGGCCACTTCACGAATGAATCATCACAGTCTGTTTTACATCCCCCCCCCCCCCGCTTTCTTTTTGGTCCACGGTTCAGTCGTCGCTCTCCTCTCCCTGTCTTCAGCTCTGACGCCTCCTCCTCTTCTCTCTCCTCTTCCTCAGACTTCGGGGGGAGGAGTGTCAGGCTGCGGGCCGCCGTCCACTCTCACCACTGCAGAGGGAGAGAAAAAGAGAAGAAATCTGTCAGGCTCTGGGAGAAAACACACGTCATTTGTGGTGATATTTAAATAATTTTTTAACATGAATCTTTTTCTTATTCACAAAATTATGTAGATTTTCACTTGTCCCAACACAGTATCCTCCTGCTACTTATCCATCTAGATCAGGGGTCTTCAACAGGGAGTCTGAGGCCCCCAGGGGGTCCTCACAGTTACTGCCCTTGTCTAAAAGTACACATTAACATGAATCCAATGTAGCAAATATTAATCTATTTGAAAAAACAAACCAAAAGCATTTAATTTACACAAAATTGATAAAAGGCTACCCATGAATCCTTGTGCCATCATTTGAGCTAGCTAACCTGATAAATCACAAGTGCACAGACAGTCTTGTGCTAGAGACTCTGACAAACCCTCCACCCAGCAAAAGCACAGAGGGTGAAGCTAACGCAGCTAATGTTAGTCCTGCTACAACTGCTGCAGACTTAGCAGCTCTGAGTAAGCGTCAATGACAGAAGACCCGAAAAAATTCAATGCAAAATATGTAGTAAGATGTCCCTGCTCTGTCTCTCTATCAGCTGAGGCGTCCATGGCCTGAAAAACTTTGTTGACGTCTAATCTAGATAGTTTGGTGAGAGTTGAATATGATGGACCTTGATGACATTCAGCTCATGGTGCTCAAAGCGCCTAAAAAATAAATTTGAAAAACTCAACAACGTCTCTCAGAAATCATGACCCAGTTACTCGAGATAATCCACAGACCCTGTTGTGGGCAGTTTAATGAAGGACATTAAACCTCCGACAGGTTACAGCTCAGCTGAGGAGGATGCCATTAATGTTAATGTTTGCATGAGCCTCTCATCCATGAGTAGATGCACGCTTTAGTCTGTGTGGTGGGTGTAATTTGGTAGAAAGAAAATAGTTCCTACATGAAATTGCTCCTAACAAGGTCTCTGGATTATCTTGAGAAATCAAGTAATTATTTCTGGAACGAGACGTTGCTGTTGAGTTTTTCAAATGTATGTTTTGGCCATTTAGTTCCTCTAAACTCACACCAAAACAATGGACACTGTTAGAAATAAGAGTTCCAAAAGGGTTCTTCCTAAAGGGCTTTCTAAGACTAAGTGCTCCAGTAATAACCCTTTTAAAAGAAAGTTCCAAAAGTTCTGGGTGGATTCAAAATGAAACCCTTGGAATATAAATGAGTTCTAGGTAGAACCTCCCTGGGTTGTTAGCACCCTTACAAAGTGAAAAAGTTCTGGTCAGATGGAGCCATTATACCATTGAAAAGGTTCTTTAGAGCGTCTGTGGAGAACCCTTCAACCACATTAGTGCTGGTTCTTGAACTGGATCCATTCAAGATTCTTGGAACCTTGGTTCTAACTAGTGAACCAGCACGTGTTTCCACCAGTTTGGAGTGGAACCATTGTAATAAGACATGCCCACTTTGGTTCCCAAGGAAAACCTGCTATTTTGTAGTTCCAGCTGGGAACCAACTTTTCAGGTACTGAACCAGTTTATTTCCCAAATAAACTATAGGGGAAACACTGGAGACTGTCACAAAACTTCCGAAGAATTCGGAAAAAGCCCATCGAATCACGCACGTTCCTCAGATTCAGACAAAGCAACATATAACGTGAAATGTTTAGTCTTACAGACTATGTATTTTTCTAAGCTTAAATGGATGTTTGGTGAACCGCCATCTGCAATGGGAAGATGAGGTAACAACTTAGCTGTTTTCTCCATTCTGATAAGTTACGTGGTCTTTTGCTTATTTTGTAGTCATAACATTAAATACTTTGTGTCTTTGAAACTTAAGATAATATGAATATGACTAGTCAAATGTTCAACAAACCTTGGTATTTATTTTATGAGTGAAGGTTCAGAGCAATGCTGAGTTAATTGATAGGCCATTTATTTACAAATGTAGCATCAGATGAAGACAAAATCAATCTTAGATGGAAAAAAAGCATTAAAAATCGCCATAATCGAAAAATCATGGCAGCAATAATCGAATCGAATCGACAAACATTATAATCGCTATAATCGAAGAATCGAGGCTCCCATAATCAATCGAATCGTGAAATACCCTCGATGGGGCAACACTAGTTCTAGATAGAAAGGATTCCAAAGTGGAAGGTACTACAAGGAACCAAAAAGGGTTTTAGTAAGCATTTCTGTTTCCAAGAGTGCAGATAGATAAATAGCACACAGGTAAGAAGAAAATTTTTCATTTTGGGATGATCTGCCCCTTTAAGTTCTGATTAACCCCCCCCCCACTGTAACTTCCTCTGCATGTGAGAACCCTAACAGCCCTGATAATCACACTTTTCCCTGCAGGGGGCCCTGTGGTGTCACTCACTCATCCAGAACCTGTTAAACTGGAGTCATTAGCCGGATGAGGATGGGAGACAAACGCTCACTTTTCCCACAAACCTCTTAACCTGCTGTCAATTGAGGGAAGCCATGGAAACGCCTGGGAATGCAGAGGCGTTCCTGAGAGGACCCCCGAGCCCGGTGGGTGTATTCTCGTCTTTATAAATGCATCCTTGTGCCAGGGAAGTGTAGTACAATAGGATTTATTTTAAAGCTTTAGAAGAGGGGGGATTCTTTTGTCGACTTATAACGTCATACCCTCCCTCTGTTTTCATTCCTTTTTCCAGATATTTCACTGTTATAAAGCACACTTGGATCGCTCTACGCTGCCCCTCTGCTCACTGCTTCTGTCCACGCTGATTCTGTCCAGTGACGGCCACAGTCCATGGCGCTCCTCTCTCTTCCTTCCTGTTTAAACAGACACTCTGCAGGCATCGTCAGAGACAAAGAGCAGAGGGACGTTGATGCTGCCCAGTGCAAATCCATCTGTGACGCAGGCGTACGCACGGTGGCTTGCACCTATGCTTCTACGTCAGTGCAGCTGTGTCTGAACTGGCATCGCACCTCATTTTGGAGGCAGCTTCAATAATAATGGCCACATGGCTGTTCAATTCCAAGAATCAATACAAGCTGTCTTCCACTGAACTGGTTCAATCCATTCTGAAATGTGAACTCCCAGTCGCAGCAAAGCTTCGTATTACCGACTTCTTCTTCTTTCCTTTATAATCAGCACGTTCGGGTGATCCTGATTGGACCCGAAGTCCGGATAAAGTTTGTTGATTAGGACTGAATTTGAGATGACTTCATGCTAATCACAGGATCTCCCAGGGAAACCTTAAGAGATACTGGGATTGTTTTACTAATTTGAAAAATATATTATTATGTTTCACATATTGCTGCGTTACTTATCTCTCCCCGAGGGCAGTGATTCATTGCACGACTTTTATTACTTTTTCATTTAAACGACAAATTCCATGAACAGATTATGAATCAGTGGGCCCCTGGACACAGACATGTAAAGGATGCATCACTCACAGTCATTCTGCAGTTTTTCAGAAGTGTCTTATTGTCTCTCTAAAGGCCCTGAAAATGTATTTTCCCAATTAGCTTCTACAATGAGTGACAAATTTCTACATGTGCAGTGTTTTCCTGCTAAATTCAAAGTTTCAGCATAGAGATTTATGTATTTAAATCAGCTGGTGAGTTGTTTGATAAATCAAAACTGGCTGAGTGTTAAAGGGGCAGTTATCCCTGAAAAGTCAAAAATACATATTTTCCCTCTGACCTGTAGTGTTATTCATCCATCTAGAGCCAAAGAGATGTCAGCTTTCTCTTGTATTTAATGGAACTGGATGTCGTTTGGCTTATGATGCTCAAAGCACCAAAAAAAAAAAAAAAAAAAAAGAAAAAAAAAAAAAAGATTTTTTTTTTGGAAAAATTCAACACCTGCGGCTCTTTCCACAAATCATGACCCAGTTACTCAAGATAATCCACAGTTTCATGTAGGAACTACTTTCTTTCTGCAGGAGAATCTACCAGAACTACTTTCTATCTATTATGACACAATTAATGGCAATATTATCAAATTCACAATGTGAGCAAGTGCAGTATCCAAACTGCTGAACCAGAACAGAACAGAAAAATGTGTGAGAAAACAGTATAATGAAGTACTGCAGTGGTGCAGAGATGATCTGACCTAAAAATTCCAAATTCCACACAAACATGGTTCTCTCATGTACTAAATATGTTTGTAGCACCTTTTTTACTATGCAGGATTTTCCCCCCAAAACACTGCACAGACTGAATCATCACCCACAACACACCAGAAGTGTGACGGCGCCTGCATCCACAGAGACCTCGTCCTTATTTTCTCATTATTTTGCTGTCCTCAGAACACTTTACTGTTTTTCTGGTGCAGAAAGTTACAAACAGCAACTGAAGTCCTTTAATGATAATCATCGAAATATGTTTTGCAGCGAAAACGAGAAAAGGATCATAGCCTCTAATATCTGTCAAAATTATAGCAATTAGATATTTTTCCACAATCATTCAGCCTTATTGGATATAATTTGTAGCATCTTAAAATATGAATGAGGATAGTTAGAGTGAGTTGCTAACTACAGCTGCATTTATAGATTAAACAGCAAAAACACTTTTACAAAACAAGAGGGTTGAGAATTTGGAGCCATCGATGGGAGCTTCCACAGAAGAAACAGGAGATCTCCCCTCTTTTGTTAATTTCTCCCGTCTATTCCTGGATCACGTCTTTCTTTTGGATGAGATATTGTGATTTCGACCAGCTGACAGTTTGTGATTTAATGAGTTGACTTTGCTACGAGCTGATTGGCTGGTTAAACACGTGACGTTAACCTGACACGCCAGATGGTTTGTTAGACAGAAACATCTGGGAAGCCGTCCATAGAAACTGTTTGGAAAAGGGCAGGCACTTTCAAACAACACTTGGCAGGTGATTGGATGAACCGTCTGTCAGGCTAAGTTCAACCAGTCAGCTCGACTCACGGAACCAAAGTCGGCCAGAAGAAGAGCGAAAACGTATAACTGATGCTATCACAGTTTCTAAGCTAACCTCTTCAGGAGCTGCCATTGTTTGTTCGAGTCAAGTTGTTTCCATGGACGCTTATCGCTGTCGTCACACCTAAAACCACGCCCACAGCTGCCAGCAAGTCCCTCTGAAGACACTGATTGGCTCGCACATCCTCTGATGTGGACACAAACGGATAACTTGGAGCCTGACGTGATCTCGTGATCTCACAAATCCAGCTGCCTCGCAGGGCAAAGGTAACGAGCCTTATGTTCTAAAACCAGCCGTCGACCTTTATCAGAAGTGTCTTGAGCTCACTGCACAGCTGTGACGGCAGAAGACACACAAAGTACTGCACAATATTCTCAAAGGAAACCTCTGACGCAGGTTATATTAGGTTTATTATAGGTTTATTTTTCCTTCTGCTGTCATATATGATAAATGGCTTTACTCATTTGTTGTAAGTTAACTTTGATCTAAAGTATTCACTGTGTCCCTGAAAAAAAATGAACAGAAACATTAGAATTAATATTTGATCAGACGCTGTCTAAGCAGATAAAGGATCAGGAGCAACGGGTCTGACTGAGAAATCTCTTCTTCTGGCTGAGTCACACAGTCGTAATGTTCATTTTTCATCTTTTTTTAATATGTATCGCACTACTTTGCCTAATCTTCATGTTTCTTCAGATGTCGCAGAAATACAAACACGGATGTGCAAAAAGGGATTTTTAGTTCTGGGACCAATTTGGTAGAAAAGGGCTGATGATTACTTCACAGCACAGCAGTCTCAAAGCTCTGTCTTCGTGACCCCCAAGGCTGGAGGCCGTGTGCTCTGTGGGCCGGCTCCAATTTAAAGTCCATCACCTCTAAAATGAAAAACGGAAACTGATATTACCAGTGACTAATGCTGTTGTCATCCAGCAGTGGTGGGAATCCTTCTGCACGAAGAAGTTTCATCAAAACTCTTTAAAGTGGGAGAATGACAACAAATTATGAGTCATCTGTTATTGAATATGCATTAGTATTATGTGACTCATCTACATTATTACTGTAACTTGCTGCTGGATAATATTACACGCTGACAAATGTAGTATTGAGCTCCTGCTGGTCGTGCAGAACTAAACTGAATCTCCCTGACAGTAATTAAAGGAGAAATCTGTAGTTTATTTATTTATCATAAAATGACCATGATACGTCATCAGAGATTAAGGAAACATGCCAAGTTGAAACACTCGCCTCTCTGACAGCAACGCTACAGCCAAAATTTCTTCCTTTGAAATTTCTATTCCTGTTTTAGTTTGCCAGTTTCACATTAATTAGAGTTCAAATTAATGCCAAATGTTCACTGAGTGTTTGTGTGTTTATGAGTCATAAGATAATCTTTTAGAAAAAGTAAATGCTCATAACAGTTAAATTGAAGAAAATGTTAATGGAGTTTGGCAGCAGTGAGATGGACAGTCAAGAAATGAAAACATGTTTGCACCAAATTTAGCGAGATGCTAATTTACATGTGTCATCCTACACATAACAAGTGGACGCAATACATAAAAGTGCAATACAGACTACAGTAAATGCAGATGCCTTGTGCACTTGTCTTGCCCTCCTGCAATGTTCCTGCAGCCTGCCTGAGCTTCCACGAGCACACGAGTGCTGTAAAACTGAATGATCAAATTAATTAACTATAATGACCTGGCAGAACTTAAAAAATGTTGTTTACAAGTTCTAATAACTTAAAAATGTTGAGTGACAGTAAAGATTATTTAACTCATGTGGCAGAAAGAATACACAAAATTTGTACTCAAGTAAGTACTGTTACATTACTATTACTCAATTACAACAAAAAGTACTGGTGTTACAAAAAGTCCAAAGTATTCTTCCTTTCATTAGTGTGTCATGGTGGTTTTGTTGGCCTGTTGAGCCATATTGGCTGCAAAATGCACATGAAAGGACCGAAAAAATTCAAACTGTACTTAATTATGATTTTAAAAGTAACTAAGTAGATCACATGGTGTAATGCATACTTAAGTATGAGTAAAACTACAGACTTGAAAAAATACAAGTACCCCCCCCAAAAAGATTTAATTACAGTATTTACAGTATTTACTTTCACGCCTGTGAAACTTGCGGTTTTTGATTAATATGAACTTTGAATATGAATAAATGGGTTTTTAAACTAAAATTATTCAGGCCTGTTACCTTGTTGCAATGAGAAAGGTAAACAAAAATTCTGAGTTGCATTTACTAAAAAAAAAAGTTAGCTTAACCAACTTCAAACAAAAATTACATGTGACTAATGCAAAATATTTGAACTCCAATAACCTGAAACTTTTGCGTTTAGGAACTTTAAAAAAATTGTGGCAACTGATTGCCTGAATTTTTCTGGGTACTGCTCATTTTTTGGGGGATTACAGTGAGTATGTGGAAGAAACGACAACAACTACTTTAGCACAACTCACTATTTGGACTACTGTACTCATTTTTGCTGAAATAAACGGTTTTGAATAAGTTTTATTTTTCCTTTTGGCCTTCAGATGAAGATCAGTCAGATTTTACTCTGTGCTCTGATGAACATCAGTCTGGGTTATTTACATTCAGGACTGTTTGCCTGCTGCTGCACAATTTTCAGTTGTAATTTTAGGACCAACATTTGCGTCGACTTCGTTTTGTGTAGGCCGTGAGGTCAAACGCAGGGCAGCGATGCACGGATGGGTGTTGCGAGCGAGGGCTCGGAGTTTTGTTTAAATTTTAAACACATTCAATATGCACGATTCAGGCGGGGGAAGCAGACAGCAGAGGAGGTTTTGTGGGGGTGCAGGGAGGGAGGGCTGCTGCACAGATAGACGCTTCTTTTTAATGGAGATGAGCAGACAGAAATGAGGCCGAGCACCCTTCATGTAGGAGCTCTCACCCCTCACTAGTGACTCATGAAGGGAATACCCTCTCTGAATGTTGTCAGTCAAAACACGGGACGTTTTCATTGCCCTATTTCTCTTTTTAAAGGCTTATTTTACTTGTTTGGACTGGAGGTGTTCCCATTATTTAAGCCACCAGTAAAATATGGTTCAGTGGAAACAGGAAACCCCCCACGATTATTGTGGATTTATGGCGCATATTCTCACCATCTCGCGTATTTTAACAGAACCAGTTGCTTGTGGAAGAACCAACGACCCCCAGCACGAGAGTATTTGCTGCCTTTTTAATGGTTTCCGCGCCCGCAGACAGTGCTAACGCCAATTAGCAGGTGCTAAACGCTGATGCTGGATGTGGTGGCGAGACCAGGCCTGGATCCCATCTCATAACACCTGCTAATGAGCCAATCAGTTAAAGAGGCGACAGGGTTAACAGAGCAGTCATCTTCTCAGTGAACCAAACCCGAGCTGTTCCTCCAAAAGAAATTCCTTCTTTTCTTTCGACGTGCAGCAGGCTTTGCATTTGTTGAGCCGAAGAATGGAAAGGGGGACTCAAACAAAACACAAAAACAAAATAAGCTTTTCCCAAGCCTCATTAGAATGTAATTGGTATCCCAGAAAAGACACAGTGGTGGGGATTGTTGGAGGGAGGATTTATCAGCTGTTTGCCTTGTTAGCACATTGTTATCCCTGTATAACTATTTTTTAAGCTTTGTTTTAATTCTCAATAAGACCAGTAAGAAAACATATGAGATCCTTTAGAGAGAAAGTCAGGGAGAGAAGCATGAATGACTGAATGAATAACAAGATCATAACTTCTTCTTCTTCTTCTTCAGGTAAAAAGCTTCTCAGGTTTATGAGTATAGATCGAGTGAGAATGCTGGTTTCATCTCTTTAATGTAAGTGCTATTTGAGGGAAGGCAGACTGCTCTGCAGAGGTCACATCTCATTCCTGCAGCTCTTGCTTTTATTCTCTGAGCTGTTTAAAGGTTATCCTCATTTTTTTTCACTCTGTGCAGATTCCTCACTGTGTAACAAGACTCATTTTCTTGTGTTTATACCCAGTAGGGCTGCAACGGTACCAGATTTTCACAGCAACATAACCGTCTCAGAAAATATCACAGCCATGGTATCGTGATAAACAGTATTAGATGATTATTTTTATTATTATTAGTTACAATTACCCTTTAATAAGACATATGCTCATTTCCAGCTTTTTTTCCACTCTGGGACTCCGCTAAAGAATTTTGCATGATTCACAGTTTAAAAACATACTTAGGTGCTAAAACAGCTTTGTTGGGGCTGCATAAAAGGCAAATGTCTCTTTAAGCCCACTTTCCTCTGATTGGCCTTGACTTGTCAGTAGCCTGCTGAGGGACATGAGCTCTGCTGGTGAACCTAGATTATATTTCATGGAGAAAATATTTTCTTGTCCTCCGGCTGCTCTGCCTCAACTTTCGGCAATTGATGCTTCAAAGTTTTCTGATGGCCAGAGAAGTTTTAAATGTTGCATCAGAAATAAAACTGAATGTACAAGACTATAGCACCCAGTGCTCCTGAGCACCATCTTAGCATAGAAAACATTAATACCTGGCACTATTTTCTGTTTTTCTCTCTGATGTCCTCCGGCTGCTCTGCCTCAGCTTTCGGCGATTTATGCTACAGAACTTTCTGGTTGCCAGACAAATATTACATGTTGTTAGCGCCTACTTTAGCCACTAGTTTGCTAGTTAGCTCAGGAATAAGACTGGACATCCTGAGCACCATCTTAGCATGGAAAACATTGATATGTGGCACTGAGATTTGATGAATTCACTGTTCATCAGACCACAAATGATACAAGAATCAGATTGGAGAAACAACAGAGGTAGCTGGAGTGGATTTCTGTAGACAAGCACACACTGATTTTGACTACTCTGCCTCAACATTTGGTGATTCACAGAGTTTCTTGATGGACAAAGCTTTACTTGTTGTTAGTGGTTAGCTAGTACCCCAGTACCAAATCACAAATATGGAGAGAGTTTGGTTGGGAGAACCTTACTAGTTTTTTTAAATATATATATGTAACACCTCAAATCAAAAGAAGACAGCTAAGGACCCTGCAACTTTGCTGCAGGCTCTTTGGCAACCAGGGGGCAACCACACCCAAGTTTTTCCAGAAGGTGCACAAAATTAAAGCCTTACTGGAATAATGTAATTGCAACCATGGATGATATAATGAGATATGCTGCTCCAAACAACTATGCTGTGATGTACCTATGGGAAAACTGAGGATGCTGTATAAAGGAGGGATAGATATCTGGCATAAATTCTGCCTATAGCCAGCAAAAAACCTAGAACAAGGCACTGGTATAAGGCTGAGTCTCCAGGGAGAGAGCAGTGGTTTGAGATTGTCCAGGATGTCTACTGGAAAAGTTGATGTATGAACTAAAAATTAAAGGTGATATCTTTGATAAGACCTGGGAAATGGAAGGAATATGATTTTTAAAAGTCTGACTTTTGCATCAAATACAATATGCATTGTTCAATCTACACATTAAAAAAATTAATAAATTTAAAAAACAACAAAACTAGACACTGTTTCTCCCTCTCTCTTTGTTCACTGTGCTGAAAGAAGTAAATTAAGCTCACAGTAAATTGCTTTATAATAGATCAGTAAAGTGCATAATGTTGTTTTTATCCCTCCGAGCCAGACGATCTACTGAGTTAATTTCACAGAACCTCTCAGATTTTGTCTCGCTTGCAAAGTCTACGTGGTGAAGACAGTCCTGCAGACATACACTGAAAATACTTCATGAGTCAAAGTCAGACGAATATAGATACAGAGGATTAGTAAGAGTAGTAAAGGCAAATATAGATCAAACATATGTTACATACTTTGCTTATACATTGCAATTCACACTAAGATAGAAACTGTCAGCGCTGAGTATATTAGCCTCATTTTGATAGTATACAGCAACATTTAGGATTAAGAGGCGCACAGCCAAGCTGATATATAAAGCATTCACGCAAAATGAGTTGAAAGTTCAGTGCACGTCTCACATTCATGTTGCTACAAGGCCTCGCCATCCCAATCTCCACATTCCTGGAGTCTAATACATCATGAGTGCATATAAGATCTGGCCTCACCTATCTGCCCTTGGCAGCGAGGTGTTAGTCCCGCTCATAGCTGAGATATTGTTTTTGATCTGAATCCCCAGAAATGTGTCTTTGCTCTGAGGAAAAGGCTTGCACAATGCAGGAAATCCAGCACACGTGTTCACATCTGAGCAGAGTATCTTGATGTAATCGACAGTGACTTTCTCTGGCAGCTAGAAGAGCTCGGTGTGAAGCAGGAATGTACTCAGGCTTGGATGAGGGCCTTATCTCAAGTTAGAAATTCTGTGATGGATATAGATTTGTGGGTTAGGCCCAGTTAACAGCTAATAGGGTCTGGTTAATTGATGCTTGGACCAAAATCCATATCACAAAATGGATTAAAACATTTTTTCTATATCAAGAATCAAGAATTCTATATAAAATACTCAAATTGAAGCTGAATGCAATGATTGCAAAAGCATTAATGCAATCATTAATGCATTAATGCAAATTTGGGGAAAAAAATAACAAAATTAGAGCTGTAACAGTTAAAGGATTACTAATCGATCATTAAATTAATCATTTTGAGTCATTTTTAAAATAAAATATGTCCAAATTCTTTGATTTCAGCTTCTCAAATGTGAGTATTTTGTGGTTTCTTTACTCATCTGTGACAGTAAATGATTATCTATGTATAATATCTAATATAATGACACTTAAGGACGTCACTTTGAGATGTGAGAAGCAGAGAAGAAACATTTTTCACTTTTGTCTGACATTACATGGACCAAACAACTGATCAATTAATCGAGAAAATAATCCACACATTAATCGATCATAAAAATAATCATTTGCAGCCCTAAACACAATGTGATCAATTGCAGTAAAACCTGATACACTACAATAATAGTGTATATTAATGTCCTGGCTCCATCATGAAAATATTGACATACGTATGTTCATCATAAAAATAAAGAGTGTGTTTGAGTCTTACCTATCTGTTCCTGTGTGTGTGAATGTGAAGGCTGAGCCTGGACTTCAGCCTGGGCCTGCTGCTGCTGCAGCTGCTGCTGCTGCTGCTGCTGCTCCTGCAGACTCTGACTGTCCACAGAGATGCCGCTGTCGCTGTGCAGCTTCTCTCCCTCCGGCGTCACCATCTGGTTGTTTGTAGCCGCACGGTTGTTAGCTGCCTGCTTGTTCTGTTTGCAGCTATTCCACCTGTGGAGAAGGAAGTGGCATGTCAGAGGAAGACAGCGATCTGCTCGATATAATAAATAAAGTTATATGATCCTGTCTGCAGCAGATTTGAGCTATAGAGCGACAACTGAGAGCATTTTAAAGGACTGTTGTCAGATATTCAGAAGTAGCATAGTGATAACAAACATTTCAGCTACTGTTCTAAACTAAATCACATCTTTTAGTCCTTCTACAATCAACAAAACACAAGAGCAGCAATGTAAGGAACCGAGTAGTCTGCTACTGAGCTGCATTTGTTAGCGTGTCCCGCTAACAAGCTTAATAGCTACAGACAGGGCTTCCGCATTGTGCAGCCCATGAAGCAAGGCGGGCAGCTAACTTCTGGTTCAGCCTAGGCTAACTTGAACAAAAATATGACAAAGTGTGTTTGCTAATAAGATAAACAGGCTAATAATAAAACAAAATCACTGGTCTTAAACTACTAACTACACTGCAATACAGGAAAATATGGCACAGCCTCAGTGTATTAACACAAATGCATTTAGCTGTCAAGAGCATATTTAGGACCCTTTTATAAGTGAGTTTAAAACATTAAAAAGTCTAAGTGGAGGCTGCTTTTTCAACAAACTAATGGAGCTAACTTAAGCTTAATTAGCCAGTGTGAGTGCCATTTCAGCCAGTGAAATCAACAGTCACCCACTGAAAGTGAGGAACCAGCTTTTGTCCACCGCAATCTGAAAGGGAGGACCTATTATTGAAGAAATTCCCATGAATTTCAATGTTAAATCATCACTGTAAACAACATAAGTGCTGCATATTCCCAGATAAGAATAGAATAGAAAACAAGACGCTCATAAAAAATTCAGAAAGATGAATAAGCTGTTCTTTAGAAGATGAATGACTCATGAATCAATGATTAAAATATTCATGAGTTATTGAGTGGTACAGTACAGTTAACACCTCTGAGTGTTTACTTATAGAATATGGGGTGTTGAAGGAATTCACGTAATTTGCAGTCTGTTTATGCATGAAGTTAAGTACGTGAGGAGAACTACCCAGATGTGTGCGTGACTACTGATAAATCTGGCACTTGAATTTCCCCTGGTCGGCACTTTTCAAACAATCAATGCCTCTAATGAGCTTGTTTACTTGCTTCAAATGTGTTTCAGCCCGAGCTCGTGTCTGTCTGTATGAGTGCTTGCACGTGTGTCCTCGCTAATGTGTTTGTGACCTCTGTGATGCATTAACCTTTTCTTAAGAAAAACTCATTGTGGTGCGTTTGAGTGATTCTCAAGGAAGTGGGTCAAAATCTCTTTAGCCATGTCAGGCCTGAATATTTCACGTTTTAGCCCGGGGCAACATCTGTCACCATCCAGCACCACCCACCACACCATCTTCTCCATCACTGTTCACCCTCTTTGTCCTGGCTTATATTGTGGCCAAGGTGCAAAACCCAATTGTGCTAATGTCTTTAACCACAAAGCAGCTTTTCAACCTTCTTATTTCTACCGACTGACCTCTTAAAAACAATGTAAGCCACCAGCCCCACCACCACGGCGGCCAGGATGGAGCAGTAGATGGGGATGAGGTTTTCATTGAGCCCGTGGCCGAGGAAGCGAGGGGAGCCGGCGCTGGACGTGGTCGTCTCCCCTCCTGGAATCGGGCTGTCGGAGCCGTCGCTGGGGAAGTAATCAGTGAAGGAGGGTGCCGACGGACCCATGTCTGAGGTGGAAGTGGAGTATGTTGGGAGGAGAGGATCTGTGTGGGAGAGAAAGGAACATCAGTGAGATTAGACTGTGGAGGAAACAAAGCTGAGGGCTTGATTTGCTAAAATCCCAGATAAAGAGTGCTAAACTGTATGTGCATTCTAACATAGTGCACATTTGGTTGCATTTTGCAGGTGATCAAGTAAGAATAATAAATGACAACAGGTGCAAACACTGGAAAGGATTTAAATCAGCATTTTGTATGTGTTGCAGGTTTCTGCCGTGGGGAGTCTGGACAGAAAGCAGAATGACTGCAAGAGCAAAATGAAATTCGATCTCGTGGAGGTGTCAGTGGAAGAGGCCGATTAGCACCTTCCTTTCAAACGTATGAAATACAGACGCAGTCACAGTCACCTCAGATTATTTTCAGGCAGTATTCCCAGTATTCTGCACATCAAAATGCCCCATACTGCATATCCACTATGGCAAACGTACTAAATGGACAGTGTGTGCTGTCTTCCATATTTGAAACACGCAATCCTCAGTACCCACCGACAGTAGATCACATTTGTGATTTGTTTGTGGGTCATTTCAAGTTTGCACATGTTTTGGCACACACAAACCTTTAGTAAATCAGGTCCTGAGAGTCTGCAGCCATGCTGGCAGCTCTGTGAGGACTGTGCAGTGGTGCTTTTAGTCAAGTGTTAATGTCAGTATGTCAACATGCTCACAGTGACGACGCTAACATGCTGCGGTTTGCAATGATGGAAGAAGCACTCTGTGTTTAATCCTCAGTGAAAGATACCACATACTCACGTACTCAAAATTCTACTGAAAGCACCAAGAGTAAAAGGACCCATTAGGCAGAATGGCCCATTTACAAAATTCTCAGTGAATATTACTGGATGACTGATGCATGTACACTGATGTAATGTTGCAGCTGGAAAAGTTTTAACTTAATCTTTGTTTGAGTAAAAAGTATATTTGCATCTGAAGTGTAGTGGAGCAGCAGCAGGCTCAGGTTTGGAGAGGAGACGGTGACCACTGAGCAGAACAGAACTGCTCAACAAGTCAGCTCTCCAGCCATTCAGCCTGCTCAGTGGTATACTATCGGCCACTAAGTATTACTTGAGTTTCTTGTGTTTTTTCCTTGTGCTGTTTTTCCTAAAGTCGTTTTCTCCTGTGTCCCGGGATTCCAGTGCCGACATCTCTGCATCTCTGCTCCTCTGCCATCTACAAACACTGCCTCAGCTCACTCCTCCATCCATTCAACCCTGCTCATCTGCCTGTCTGTCCCCTGCCTTCACCATTATTATCCCAATAAATCCACCTTACCATCTGCAGCAACCTGCTGTGTCTGTCTCTGCTCCAAAAAAAAACAGCCCTAACACGTCACTGCTAGCTGTCATTAACGGGCGACAGTACGGGGCTCAGCAGCCTCCTGGCGAACACGACCACGGTCACAGAAACAAACACTGTCTCTGAGGCCGACAGTGAATGCAGCATGCAGGTGCTCTTACTGGGTTTGGCTCCCAGCATCCCATGGCTCACCGAACTAATGGCAGTTAGCGGTTAGCTAACTTAACCCGGAGTGCTGGAAAGCAAACCCAGCAAGAACACCACCTTGGCACTGTAGCTTATTCCAAGTTAGCATGCTAACATGTGCTAATTAGTATTTCAGACAAAAAACACCCTACCCCTTGGAAAATAAAGGGATCACCAACGTTACCATCGACAAAGCCACACCGCCAGTGTCACGACGAGACACTTTCACGTCTTATCTCTGCTTGTTTGCTGGGGTGTGATCAACAAGTCCCCAACCAGATGTCTGACATACTGCACACATGCAGCAGCTGTTTCTGATCGACAGATGGGTTCTGGCTGAGCTGCAGCGTTGCAGAAAGAAAAGGAATGTTCCTCGACGAGGGGGGCAAATATCTGTCACCCACCAGGCCTCAGTCCTGCACGCCAGGTCCCTTTTCACTTCGTCCCCGTCTATGTGATCTCCGCACATTGCATGACATTTAAGCCATGTGGATCTATGCAGAACAAAGTCTGAGGCTTTAGGGAGGTCAGAGTTTTGAGTGTAGACTTTGCTGAGGCCAGAGAGGCAGGAAGGATCTGTGCTACTGGATGGATCTGGTTTCTATCATAGCGGAGCCTGGAGAGAAGAGTCATTTTCATAAATTGTCCTATTTCCTCTTTCTTTGTGAGCTCCATTAATGATTCAGTGTAATATTCCCCGTGTTGCAGCAGCACCAGACCCACTCTGATGGGCATGACTTGTCCTGACAACACAGTTTTATCCATCAAATCTCTCCTACAGCCCTGTCAGATCATGCTTCTGTTTGGAAAGGCGCTGCACATCAAAGTAAGTAACACTGCAGTGATTCTGTCAGATGGTAGAAGAGCTCAGAGAGTCGTGGTGCAGATTATTCCCTCCCTCAGGGTACGCTACAGCGGGCTGAGGAGAGGGCCCGTCCAGCCAAAAACCCAAACTCCTCTGAGCTCAGCAGCCTGGTGGGGATGGAGAATGTGCAGCCTGGTTCAGATCTGAGCCTGTAATTCCCAGAAGAACCTCAGGCTGCTCCTCATTAGCTCCATACTGCACTCGCAGGATTAACCCTGTGGAGACCCCCGAGGCTTCCTCCAAGGCCACAGACTGGGACGCTCCATCCCAAATACTTCAGGGGTCGTCCTACTTTACAATTGTTCTGCTTCTGACGGCTGAAGCCAATACAGTGATTACAGTGAGTGAATCAGAGGCTAACCAGGCAGTTTATTATAACTTTGTTCAGCTTTCACGCTTCATAGCTGATGCAGTACATTTACTCACTCAGTATACCTTTATACTTTACACTCACTGAGAATTTACACAACCACTACATATATTAAAGCTGAAATCAAAGGAACATTTTTTAATCCTTTTAGATCACATCCCCAGTCGTACTGTCAGTCCCTCCAGGAGGCTGTTTTTGGGATTGTTGCAGCCTAAAATGTCCTGATTTCATGGCAGCTTTTCTAAAAATGATATCCAAGGATTTTTTTTTGCAATTAAATTGCAGGAGCAAGTGAAAATTGCAAAGGAAAGTTCTCTCAGGAAAAGATTAAATCGAAAGCAACTGGACTTGTTTAAAAGTCTTATTGAAGACGTTTCGCTTCTCATCCAAGAAGCTTCATCAGTTCATGCCTGTCAGACTAGTCAGAGCTAAGCTAAGGAAAGTTGCGATTTTTTTTGTACAAAAAAAAAAAATCATTAGGTTCAAAAAGGCTCCTTATTACAAAAATCAAACAAAATCTGCTTTATTTGCAGATGAAGAAGTGCACGTGGATTTTGCGTTTTTTGGGGGGGGTTGTTGCGGCCTGAAATGCCTGATTTCACGCAGCTTTTCTAAAAATGATGAAGTGATGTTTTTAGGTGTTTTTTGCTGTGAAGTTGCGAGAGTATGTGAAAAATGCAGAATGAAAGTCACAAATTTTGTCCCAGTGAGGATAAAACCACATTTTGTTCTGAGTCTTCTGAGTAACCCTACCTAAAAGGTTACAAAATCTGCTTTATTTGTAAATGAAGACGTGTTCCTGGGGGTTTAATTTGAGTTCATTGTTGCAATTGCAACATTGGAACCTCCTAGAGGGACTGAATTGTGATCCTATTTAACAATGTATGCAAAAAAGGATCAGTTTATTTATTTATTTAATATTTTTCATATCAAAATCATGGAAAATCTATTCACTTTTTTCTTACACCCCTATGGCTACTGTGACAAGTCCCTCTTAACTGCCTGTTGTTTTTTTTTTACAGGAAACACAACAGTGCTAGGCCACATGTATACACATGACTTCTCTGTTTAAAAATGTGATGTCTTGATAAGTCAGAGATGAGTCAAACTCCACTGACATCTTGGTGAGCGATGCAGACACTTTTCATTTTATTTGTCCAAGGTTTGAGACATTCCACCTCCTAAACATTTTTTGCCTCCTCTCCAAGTCACTGGAGGTGGATGAAACTTCATTTGTGCTGCTCACAGCATTGAAAAATTATACTTTTAATAATTCAGCAGCAGCAGTGTGTCTTTCCAGAAACTATGTCGTGGTTACTCCAGATAATCCACAGACCTCGCTGTCTGTCACAGTTTCCACTGGAGCCGCATCAAACCAAAGAAATCCTCCGTGTGAGAAGTGCTGATGGTGTGTCCTGAGGATTACACTCAGTAATGTGGAAGATTGTTTTAGCAAAGATATTTTGTTGTTTAGGTTTTTAAATGTAATCTTCATCGCTTCATTGAAAGGTGACAACATAAATCTTGGAGGAAGATTTCTTAAATTCTGGATAAATAAACCTTAAACAACTACCAAAAGAGTTATTATCATTATATTTAACAGCTGACTGTAGGGATGTCTGCCTTCTCTCAAATATTATAGAACTAGACGGCTCATGCTGAATGCCAGATGCAGGCTTCCTTCTGTGTGGTGACGTGATTAGCAGTGTGTTCGAGTGCAGAAAACAGAACCTGCATGAAGCTGCTCAAGATCTCAAGATCTGTGGATTATCTGGAGTAACCAGGTCATGACTTCTGGAAAGACACACAGCTGTTGAGTTTTTAAAATGTATTTATATATCTGTAACACCTTATAATAACCATCATGAATAAAGGTACATTGATAATTAATGAATTAATTTTTTTATGGTTAACAACCAATAACTGCACATATAAATTTGAAAATGACCGTGTTAGCTGTTCTAGTGTTAAAGCACACTGTGTCCAATATTTCCAAAACTCTGCATCTCACACTAAGACTATCACCACGGATGAACAACACTACAGGTAAGAGGAAAAATGTGTATTTTTCATTTTGGGGTGAACTGTCCCTTTAACTGATTTGTTCACCAATTCCCAAAAATTAGGTCAGTGAATAATTTTGTGAGGAAAACTTGATTGGTTTGACCGGTGATGTGGTCAGATTCAGCGGACCATCACAGCTGGTGGCCTCCCCACACACACACACACACACACACACACACACACACACACAACACACACACACACACACACACACACACACACACGTTGTCTTTTCACTGACATGGCAGATAGTCACGTTTCTCCTCATTGATCTGTTGCATAATTTACACACAGTTACTCGCTCTAATAGTCCGATGGGACCACGATGGGCAACTTAGAAAAACTTCTGTTGGTCGTTAAGAGTCCACGCTGGCCTGTCTGTCTGTATGGTGATGACGGGGCATTCCTGCCTCCCCTGGGGGAGGAGGATTGGTTTACTGATAGAAAATATCTCTCACGGACAGAAAAATACAGCACATGTGCACGCCATACTTAGAAACACAGAAATAATGCAGAGGCCTATTTAAAGCCGCGCTATTGATTCGGATCCGTCTAAAAGGAGGGAGCGTTCAGGGGAGTGGAACACGGGTGTCTGTATTACAAGCATTTCTTGACCTTTTCCTGGGATGTAGTCAGGTTTCCTCAGCTCCGCCATACATCATCCAGCTAATGCGGGGCTGGCTAATGGTATTAGCAATGCAACACGAGCTCGCAAATGGAATAAATTGTGAATGGAAGGTGTGAAAGTGAGTGAAAGTGTGCAGACGGTCAGTTTGTCAAAGAAGCTGCAGCCTTTCCTTCAGCATGTCGGGTTATCAGTCATCCTGCACTGCTGCAAGGCCTTTATTTGGTGCAATGAATGTTCTCTATATGCATCAGTCGCACCTCAGGACTCGCTGCAAATCGTCTTTCTCATCCTGAGCCGAAATGACAGCTCTCCTGGGAGTCTGCACTGACTCAACACAGCGAGCGGCTTCAGCTTAAGTACAGTATACTACATCTTCACTCTGTGACTCCCCCGCTTTCCCTCTGTTTCTCTGGGCTGGTGCAGAAATCACGTCTGGATGTAGACCAAAGGATAAACCTGGAGCTCCAGAGGCGGCATACCTCAGCTGGAACAGAATGGGAGTTTAAAGGCGGCGCTGGAGCTTTAACAATTTCAATTTTGGCTTCGGTGGGTTTAAAACACTCATGAAACAAAATAAAACTAGCCCGGGATTTTTATGAGCGTGGGGCTGTGTGTGCAGGGAGATGTGTTTATTAGCGGGGTGTGGACGGGAGGGGGAGAAAAAAAGATTTAATTTTTATGAGCCATTGAGGTCTTTATGGTGAAGTTAACCCCAGGGTCTTGTGCGGAGGTTGATGTCTTGGTGGCTGCCAGTTCAGGGTGGAGATGAGCAACTATCAGGCGCAGCACATGTACAATGACCTCTTTATCAGCCGCCAAACACTCTTCCTCTGTCTCAGCGCAGCCTCTATCTCAATCTTCCTCTGTGTTTGTCGCCTGGCGTGCACACATCCATCAAACGCACACATACTACAAATTATTCAAGTGAGCGCTCTGTCTTCTGTTCGGGAGGGTTAATAGGGAGAGCAGAGGGTGGGGGGGTGGGGGGGCAGACAGAGAGGCAGAGTGTTAGGAGAGAGTGAGGAGGGGGTGCAGATGAACAGAGACGCTGCTGTAAAGTGCTCTGATTAGCAGGAGTAATTATACTGCAGCGGTGAAGGCACTGAATGCACACTGGCCACCTTCCACCACTCTGCAAGCCCAGCCACTCGAGGGCCACTGTGGGAAGAGATAGAGAGAGCAAATGAGGAGAGACGGGAGGGGGGAGAGGAGGAGGGAGAGTGATGAGCAGGGCAATAAAGAAGAAAAGAAGTCTGCCTTTATCTGTTTTTTTAATCTTTTCTTCTCTTGTTCTCGAGGACGAGCATGCACTCAACACTTCAGGTCAGTGGTGGACTCACAGGGGCGGAAAAATAAAAAAGCATGTGGTGGGACACCTGAGCACCGAAGGTCATGATGCAGTTATGGTGAAACAGTCCCAATCCAGATCCAGATCCGGCTTCCACTGGAGGGGCGCCCTACAGGACACTTCATCACTTTTTCTCTACTAAAATGGCACCCTAGCAGGTAATTCTTCATGTTTTGTCCACTGGAAAGGCACCCTAGAGGGCACTTAATCACATTTTGTCCAGGACTGAAAGACACCCTAACATGAAGAAGTGCCTTCTTGGGTGCTTTTCTAGTGTACAAAACATGGTAAATAAAGTGTCCACTAGGATGCCTTTCCAGTAGGCCAAACATGAAAAATTGTCCTCTATGGTGCCTTTTAATGGATAAAAACATGAAAAAGTACCTTCTAGGGTGCCTTTCGATGGATAAAAGATAAAAAACTACCCTCTAGGGTACCTTTCCAGTGGACAAAACATGGGCTATTACCCTCTATCCACCCTTGAGAGCACCTTTTCACATTTTGTGCGGTTGAAGGACATTTGACCACATTTTGTCCACTGGAAGGGCATCCAAGAGGGCACTCTTTCACATTCTATCTACCACAGGGGCAAATAGAGGCTCTTTTGCTGCCCCCCCCTCCAAAACAGCACCTTTTGGAAAGACAGAGACCTTCCATAAAAGATGCAGGAGGTGTTTTCAATTTCAGATCAAAGCCCTTCACACATGTGTGGTGTCCGGAGTTTAATGAAAAATGTAGAAGTTAAAGCGCACTTGGCAGGAGGAAGAGCGTGCATGCGCTAGCGCGTGTTAGCCTGCTATCAGCCGTATTGATTTTGGATGCTCATAAAGAGTGTTTGTGTGTCTGAAGCTGGAGAGGACTAAGCTTGTGTGTGTGTGTGTGTGTGTGTGTGTGTGTCCTGCAGTCGAGTGTGGGTGCTCATAGAGGTCATTCAGCGAAACCTGAGCATGAGGAGAAGAAATCCCAGGACTCATATCGACCCCTCAGCATAGAATACCAGCACAGCACATATGCAGCAGCTCTCTCTGCTTCTTTCTCTCTTTCTCTTTCTGTCTCTGTCATTGTAGCAGGTAATTGACACTCGGTGACAGCTGGATATGAACTGGGGACTCAGGGAGTTGAAAATACCCCCAATCATATCATTTTTTACCATGTGCATAAGAGAGAGAAAGACAGCAGGACAGGAATTAAAAAATATTTTCCCTCGCATGAGTAACAGGATGAGAATTCCAGTGGGGCAGCTTCCTGTTTGCTGCGGAAAACAATCTGTGTGCCGAGTCATCGTAGACCACCACCACAGAGGGCCTGGAAACATCATCAGCGTCACATGTGACTGCGGCCGTCACCCACAGGCCCACTGGTGCTGCATGACAGGGCTCTCCTTTCAAACAGGCGTCCCGCAAGGTCACTTATCGTGCCATCTCCAGTCACCGCCGTCGCCGTCGCTGCCACTGCAAAACTATTACTCAGGACGGGGTCAAAGGTGACACCAGCTTCGTGGGTGGGCGCTGAATGGGCAGCAAAAGGGCTGCATTGTGGCATCAGATATGTGTAGAATACAGTAGATATTCTGCGTGCATTCCAAAACACTGGCTCGGGACCCACAGGTGGGTCACAGGAGATTTTATTTGGCCAAATAAATGAAAAGACAATGGAAGAAATTTCACTTATAAAGAAAATTAATGAATTAATCCTGTCACAATCTTTTCAGTTGAAAAATAGGATGTACGTCCGTGCGCTCCACCTGTTTTCACATGTTTGGACCTATTTTTCAACTAGTGATCAATCTGGCAATAAACACAAATCGATTAGTTGCCTGCTCCAGAAAATGTTGATCAGAGCCTAAAATGACATCCTCAAATGTTTTGCTTTGTCCACAACTCACAGAAAATAGGTGGCATTTAATTTAATAATCAATTAATCCGCGCAGCTCTAGTCAAGATAATATAAGGTGATGCAGAAATGGAGGTAAAAATGGTGACTTATGCACAAATTAAGTCACAAAACATAGTGTTCTCCAGGTTCCCAGGCCTCAGATGATGTATGTCAGCTCTATGTGGTATGTATTGTAGGGAGGGGTGGAGTGGAAGAGGCTCGACTACATTCCTATACAGCGTAAATCTCGGTTTGATAAATCTGGAATCTGGAAAACAGTCATTCCAGCATCTCAACATGTGGCATTTGGTATGCACGCTTGTTTCCAAGACTGCAATCTTTTACTGAGCTTCCAACTTCAGACTTGTTGCATATTCAGGCAATAATGCAGGGATAATTTTGTCTCATGTCCTTGCTTCTATTGTGCATAAACAAAAAAATCAGCATGACTAAACTCGGATCTTAGTTTGAGCTGGCACAGATGTGGTTGCTGCCTTGTGCAATAAACATTTGTTCATGTTCTAAAGTGAGAAGAAACATAACAAATATACATATATATTTTTTGCATCATCTTTCCACTCCACTCAATCGTGTAAAATTGTAAACAAGACTAAGAGTCTGCAGGCACGGCAGCAGCTGTGAGGCTGTAAATAGGTACAGCAGTGCTATGAGCTAACGCTGACATCAGCTAATAAGCTCACAGAGAGCTGAGGCTGATGGGAATGTTATTAGTTAGTCATAAACCAAAGTGTTGGACAAATTCGAGTTTTGACCCGATGATGGTGCAACATGGAATTCTGTTATCACCAGAGTCCTCCTCAGGGTGACGTGAGAGGAAGAGAAGGTGGAGAAGCAGCAGGAGAACCAGCACAGAAGTGAAGCAATGCACTGCTGTGGACAGGCTCGGCAGCAAACAAAAAAACAACAAACAAAATCACCTACGGTGTAAACTATAGAATATTTTCACCCCTCATCTAGTCTTGACCTGTCTCCAAAGCACTCAGGGCTGGAGGAAGTTCTGTTTTTATATCAATTACACAAAATGTACCCATTTCCTCCACAGGCGGTCGTACTGACCCCACAGCAATGTTCTTACTTTATGCACAGTTAAAGATGCATCTTGGTCACTTAGCAACTATCATTGTCTCTGTCAATAAAACTTCACAAGTGGTCTCAATTTCCAATTTCCTGACATTAAAATACAAATAATTAATTAATTAGACTCCATTAAAAATAAAGTAGGGGAGACAAGGGACGGTTGTAACACTTTTTGTCTCAGCACATATAATCCACTTAATTTTTGTGTTAAAGCTCTCAAATGTTGAAACAAATAATGTTTCCAACTTTTTTTGGTTTTATTTTTGGAGTCATTTTCCTTTTCCCAGAGGCTGGTGTCGTGCAGACCTTCAGTTAATACACTGACCATCAATAAAAACCTCATACAAGCTCTCTTAAAGTAATCTAAACTATACTGTGTGTGTGTTAAATTTAATGGAAGTCCATCCAATAGTTGTAGAGACATTTAACTCCAAACCACAAGGTGGGATTCATCATGTAGAGACCATGAGCATGAGATATATTAGACCCAGCTCACTGGTTAGAAGAAGATCACCTTTGTGCTTTGAATCCGTCAGATTTCTTGTAAAAATGGACTTAATTCCACACAATTTAAAATGCAGAGCCAAGCAGATGTCTCCGTTTGGTCTTGTTTGTGTTCAAAATTACTGCGGTGATGATTTATTGGTGATAAAAATCAAAATGTAGCACATTTGACGTGTTTGGTTCGCGTGGAAGGAAAGCTGGTTAGTCATCGTCTGTTATTAGCTCTTCTTCCACCTCATCTACCTCTCCTGCTCTTACCTTTCCCCTCTCCCGCAGTGTTGGTGCTATTACAGTCTATTAAGAGAGGAATTCACACCCTCCATGTGGTGCGACCACATCCACTGCGACAGGGTGTTGACAGATTTTTGAGGTTCATTAACTCGGTAGATCAAAATACCTGCCAGCGTCCGAGGACGTGAAATCCGAGCAGGTCAGCCTTCCACAGAGAGCTCACGGCTAAATCCCAACATTCATATTAAAAGTCATTAAACTGTTCATTTAAAAATTATAATGCACACAGGAGATCGATGAAAGGCCCTGCATTAGCAAGTGCTCCTGCTGCTAAGCGCTTTCTTAGAAGCATTTAATCACTCCGCGATGTAAGTGGTCAAAGTTTGCATAAAAACCCCACATGGAAGGAAAAGAACATGACCACAAACTTCTTCTGAAGTCAGGGTCCGTTATTGGGAAAAGCTTGTTTTTGTGAGGCCTGAAGATGTCGAGCCTCACTTATCTGATGTTGCTTTAAAGAGACATAGCAGATTTTTATCAAGGAAACTGAGAGCAGTGCCACCTAAGACATTTTACCTCCCAGACTTGAGCCCTGCAGCCCCCTGATGAGGTCGATTTCATGCCTCGTCCGGCCTGAGAGAATTTACAGCTTCCTCGGTTACAAGCTGCCTCTTGGATGCAACAAGCTGGACTCTGCTCCCTGTCCTGTGTGCTGCCTTCTGCTTTGTGGGAGAGCAGATTATTCATTGTTGCTGTGTTGACACTGCAGTAGTCTTTGACCTTTTAATGCTAAAGTTTTCAACTTCCTGCTTCTTGAAAACCCGACCACTGGTGACCTCTGACTGCGACTGAGACATACATGATGGTTCCAACACAGCTTTGAAATTCCTGACAACCACTGCAGCAGCATTTGGTGCTTTGACACCTAAGTGCTTCAAACAAACTCTCTTTGGTTCGGTTCATTTCAGCTGGCGTAAACACTCTGGTTCGGACCAAACAATCACATCAAGACATCTGGAAAAGGATGGTCTTCACCTTCATCGAGGTTTTCAAACCTCTAGCTCCTTTGTCCTCATTTGTCCTGTCAGTCATTATTTACAATGCACCGATATTTTGATTAGGGGTCCAACTAATGATTATTTTCTCAGTTAATCAATTGTTTGGTCTATAAAATGTCAGAAAAGCTGTCTCAAGGTGCCATCTTCAAATGACCAAACCAAAAGATATTTGGTTTACTGCCATTGCAGAAATGATGAACACAATTAATTGATTATTAAAATAGTTCAGAAAATGAGTTTTCTGTCAACTGACCAATCATTTCAGCTCTAGTGTAAATGTGAAAAAAGTGAGTCTATGTGCAACACTGATGACCTATGAGTCATGTGATTTGTCTTTTTTTCTTTTGTCTGGACGGAGTTACCTGAACCACAGGTGTGAGTGTGACCTGAGCATGTGGCAGACTTACTATGACAGACAGAGTCGCTGATCGGCGTGCACACAGCCAGCTGTATCTCAGTCTCCTCATCACAGATGGTGCAGGGCAGGCAGGGGTCGAGGGAGCTTTCCCGGTCAGAGAAGGTATCGTCCACGCACTCCTCACACACCGTGTCGTGATCGTGTTCACAGTGCATGTACACGCCCTGGCCCAGCGGGCACACCGTGCACGGCTCGCAGCGGCCCGACATCGTGTCGAAGAAATAGTTGTAGTTGCAGACGCAGACGGCGTCGTTGGAGTCGGTGCAGGGTGTGTCCATCCGCATCAGGCCGAAACACTCGGTGCAGGGCCTGCACTGCTCCGTGAGACTGTAGTTCTCCGAGAAGGTCTCACCTGCAGACGAGAGGACAGGTCGAAGGAGACGAGACAGAAAAGCGAGTGGGAGGAAATGAGAGAAGGGGCAAAGAGTAAAAGGAGGTTAGAAGATGGAGAGAGCAGGAAATACGAGGAGATAAACAGGAGGATAAACAGTGAGTCTAATGACATTAATCATGTTTACTGCACATTCATTAGAAGGGAGGACACATTGATCCACTGGGCTCTTAGTGATTTGTGCTCCGGGACAAGAAAGGTGCTCTTGTTGGGGAGCGAGTCAAAAGCCTGCTGTGCTCATTACGATATCGATCCCGATGTGTTTGTGCTGCGCTCAGTAAACTGCTTTAATCTCAATCATACACGCAGAGTGAAGTGCAGGTGCATCGACGCGCTCACACTGACGCAGAGACGGTGAAAAGCTGTATTTAAAAGTGATCAAGCCGCCACTCGGGTATATTTAAAGGCTTTAGAGAGTTTTACTGCTAAACAGGAGCATTTCTGTGAAGATCTAAGCTCATCACACACATAAATATTATAATATTGATATAAAACTGATTGCGTTCCTCGTTAAAGCCATTCATGCAAAAGATAATATTCATAAAAATTATTGTCTCTGCCAGATGTAAGCCTGGAGGGGATCATGCGATCGCTTGCATGTGTGCATGTCTGATCAATGGACCTGGAGCTTGTCCGCAGCTAATCTTTAATACTACTGGACCGATCACTCTAATTTTCCTTTCACACATTCATGGCTGTACGCTGAAGGACCTCTGAGATCATTAATTTTTTAAAAAGGCCGTGAAAAACCTTTTCTTCATGACTCCACACGACAGCCGTGGCCTGAGACGTTACGTTTTTTGGGTCATCACATCTTCCACATGGACTCAAGGATGAACTGATTAGATTTTGGTGATCAAGGGTCAAAGGCCAGTGTGAATTCATGTGCTACTTATACCAAAAATTTCACACAAATGTTTAATAGGCTGCTAGCAGTTAAATTACAAAATAAATTTGACTGCGATGTTCACAGTTACTGACAAAAAAACTCAATATAAGTTTGCCTGCAGGAAAATGTGAACACAGGCTTGTTTCATCTGATTTTTATACACTTTATACAATTTAACTTTATATTCTTTTAAGCTGCTATAAGGAGTTTTTCACTGTTTTTTTTATATTCAGTTCGTCTTAAATATGCTTTGTTAGGTTTAGAAAAATATGTTTGAGTTTACATATGGTGTGTTGCGTTGTGTTATTAAAGTCATGTATGTTACATAATTTAAGTAACTAAGAAGAACCCAGTCTCATGGGTCAAAGTCCTGTTGTTCTCCATATGTTGGCTTTCTCACTCTTTATATTGCTCCATCATAAATACTGTGGCCAGTAGAGTTCACCACCTGATAACAAACAGAAATAGACAACCTGTACACTGGTTTTACAGATGAGGACGGGCTATTCCATCAGCGGCGTAAACCAAAATATTGTACAAATGTAAACTCCGGATATTATGAATCCATCTCAATATTTCACTGAAGGCCAAAGCGGTGGACCGACTGACTGACTTACTATCACAGTGGAAATGTCAGCTTAAAGCAAAAAGTTAGCTCTGGTTTGTGTCAAACATTTCCTGCTCAGCCGGACAAATGTCATCCTGCAAACTGACTTTAATTTTTAAAGAACAGCTCTGTTGCATTATATTGATTTCTTTGGAGCTGTGAGCTGAAGAGACAGAACACCACAGTGGATCTGTGGAGAACGGTGCCGAACAGAACGAGGTAAAAGCCGTGCTGACTAATTGCCTGCTGATTTTCAATTACTTCAAACATTTCAGATTTGCTCTCCAGGGGCGTCGTTTGTGTCGGGAGGATTCGGGAGAGTTCATCACTGAGGAAGTGATGACCTCAAATTAGCTTATTCTTACACTGAGAGTTCCTAGGGGCACAAAGTAATCTATTAATATTGCATGTCAATGTCAATGTCAATGTCAATGTCAATGTCAAGTTTATTTATATAGCACATTTAAATGCCCAAGGGCAACCAAAGTGCTTTACAAGTTAAAATCATCAGCACCAATGACAATACAAGCAGAAACAGTACAAAGAAAAACAAAACAAGACACAACAACACAACAACAGGTGGCTCAACTCAGCCAAAGGCCAGGGTAAATAGATGAGTTTTAAGACGTGTTTTAAACATAGAGAGGGTCGTCGCAGACCGCACAGACAGAGGCAAAGCATTCCAAAGTGTGGGAGCCGCCACTGCAAAGGCTCGATCTCCTCTAGATTTTAAGAGGGATCGAGGAATGTCCAGAACTAACTGGTCAGCTGACCTCAGGGCTCTGGAGGGTCGATGCACCTTAATGAGGTCGGATAAATATTCAGGGGCCAGTCCATACAGAGACTTAAACACAAATAAAAGAATCTTAAAATCAATCCTGTACCTAACCGGAAGCCAGTGAAGCGAAGAGAGCACTGGTGTTATGTGATCTTGTTTCTTTGTCCCGGTTAGGAGACGAGCTGCTGCATTCTGGACAAGCTGTAGACGGTTAAGCTCTGATTGACCGATGCCGACGTACAAGGAATTACAATAATCTAAGCGTGATGAAATAAACGCATGGATAACCTTTTCTTAGATCAGCCCTTCTTAGATAAGGTTTGACTTTGGCTAAAAGCCGAAGCTGAAAAAAGCTAGCCTTAACCACAGAGCTGACCTGCTTGTCCAATTTAAACGCCCCATCGATAATCACACCTAGGTTTCTGGCCTGGGAACCTATATAGGGTGCTAGTGGGCCCAGGGAGCTGGCAAGACCCTGGACAAGGTCAGGACGACCAAACAGGACAATCTCTGTTTTGTTTTCATTTAATTTTAAGAAGTTTAGGTCCATCCATGTTTTAATGTCCCTCATGCAATTAAATACAGCATGGAGGGATTCCTTGGAGGGGACCTTTAATGGCAAGTACACCTGCACATCATCAGCAAAGCAATGAAAAGGAACACCATGCTTTCTAAAAATCGACCCCAGGGGTAGCATATATAGGGAGAACAGTAGAGGGCCAAGAACTGACCCCTGGGGGACCCCGCAAGTCAGAGGGGCCACTGAGGAGGAAAACTGCCCCAGCTGCACACAGAAGGATCTATCAGCAAGGTAAGATTTAAACCATTCCAGGGCGGTGCCTTTAATGCCCACACAGTGCTCAAGACGTGCCAGCAGAATAGTGTGATCCACTGTATCAAACGCCGCTGTGAGATCTAGTAAAATTAAAAAGGCACAATTACCAGAATCAAGGTTTAAAAGAAGATCATTAAAAACTTTTAAAAGAGCTGTTTCAGTACTGTGAAGAGGCTTAAAACCAGACTGAAGCAATTCACCAGTGTTGGCCTGAACTAAAAATTCTTGGAGTTGGTTAAAAACAACTTTCTCTAAAACCTTAGAAATAAACGGAAGTTTAGAGATTGGCCTGAAATTGGAAAGAACCAAGGGATCCAGATTTTTCTTTTTTAAAAGAGGCTGCACCGTGGCATGTTTGAAGGAGGATGGAACACATCCCGAGCTGAGACACAGATTTATAAGAAACAAGATAAAAGACCCAACTGAGCTGAAAACCTTTTTAAACAAACGGGATGGAATGCTGTCAGATGGGCAGTTAGCAGGGCGAAGATGTTCGACTGTTTCAGTGAGTGCAGAAAGTGAAACAGGCTCAAACTGGTGAAAAACAGCTGAGCTTGCTGTAGGAATTGAGGGGTCCTGAGCAGACTGAGGGGGTGGGGATCTAAGAGCAGAAATCTTATTGACAAAAAATTGCAGAAAGTCCTCACACAGAGAAGAAGACGGTTCAACAGAGACATCATCGTCACAAGGGTTCACAAGTGAGTCAAATACATTAAAAAGAACCTGAGGTTTGTGAACGTTGTTGGAGACAAGTGAGGAAAAATATTCAGCTTTAGCAGCTTTAACAGCCTGCTGATAATTGAGAAGACACGCACGTAGGAGA